>CAUYRH010056843.1:0-10631 GCA_963574655.1 Perodicticus potto
GTTGTGGCAGGCTCCTGTAGTCCCAGCTACTTGGGAGGCGGAGGCAGGAGACTTGCTTGAGCCCAAGAATTGGAGGTTGCTGTGAGCTGTGATGCCATGGCACTCTATCCAGGGTGACAGCTTGAGGCTCTGTCTCAAAAAAAAAAAAAAAAAAAAATGAATACAGACTAGTTGGTAGAAGATTTGGATTTCTAGAAGTGTTCTGTTTTGTTTGGCATAAGCAATGAACTTGAAAGGAAAAGCATAATTTAAAATGCAAAATGTGCATCTGCATTTAATTCAGAGAGTTTTGAAGAGTATACGTTAAGTGATGTGATTTTACGGCTCAATCATGGTAACATGACCGAAAGCTGAGTGAAGAGGGAACTGGTCAGCTGGTTGTTTTGTCTGCAGACTCTCATATTTGTTCTCACTTAAATATGTTTTTTTTTTTTATCTGAGCAGGCTGGTGGTATTAATTTTATTTAACATGTACTTCTCCTAAGAAACATGAAAACTTTCCAAAACCACAGGTGTCATGAAATCCACTTCAGTTTACTTAATGAAAAGTAGAAAACTTAACCAACTCCATGCAAAACTATCTTAAATGTTTCCAACTTGATTAATTCTTTCCTATTAACTTGAAATCTTTGATCATCTTTTTATAGGTTCATTTTACCTTAAATCAGGTTCCAAAAAGCTTAAAAGGACAGTGCAAAGGCCAAGAAGAACCAGTGATTTGGTGTTCCTGTGGCCCCCAAGAAAGCACGTAACCTCTATCACACCAGGAGCCCACACCAAATTAACCACTATCGAAGGGCAGAGATTTTGGTCTAAACCTCTAAAGCAAAATATTCTTTGACAAAGTACCTCAAGAGATTTAATATCCATTCACAAAAGGCATATCTGCAGCCAAGGCTAAAGTTCTCATCTAGAACATAACTACATGAAATAATGGTGTATGACGGATGTTTACCCAAAAAAGTTTCAACTAGTTCAAAGGGCAGTCAACTGTTTTCACACCACTAAGACAAAATATAGCTATAAAATTTAAATATATTTATATATACAAGGTGGACATAAAATGCATGTGCAATTTAAAATAGTAAATACCTGTATAAATACATGTATAAAATTTATGAATAAAATAACCTTAGGCTTATTCTCAAAATGGAGGAGTTAAAAAAATAAAAAATAAGATAAATTAATTAGTTTACCTACTGGACAGCAACAAATTCTACGGAGATATTCTTCTAGAAGAAATTGTCTGGCTCTAAGAATAAAAAATTTTTTTAACTTCATTTATTTATTTGTTTAAGACAGAGTCTTTCTCTGTCACCTAGGCTAGAATACCCTGGCATCAGCCTAGCAACCTCAAACTCCAGGGTTCAAGTGATCCTCATGCCTTAGCCTCTCAAGTAGCTAGGTCTACAGGTACCAGCCCACTATTTTAATGCTTATTATTGAAATACATATATTCAGCAAAGTATATCTAGTGTGTAGTTTGATGAATTTTCAGAAGCTGAACGTACTTATTTAATTAGTTGATAGATCCAGAAAGAGAAAATTGTGAGCTCCCCAAAGGCCCCTTGCGCCCACTGCCCTCATTTCCTCCCCACACCTGCCCCTGCCGTGAGAGCTCCCTAACTTCTACCTGCTGGTCCTTTCTCCCCTATTGTAGTCCCAGCCTTGCGTGGAAACAAAATGGCCTGCCCCACTCACACTCTTGCCATGTCAAGACTCATTGCAGAAATCTCAGAATACAGTTATGGATGGATATTGCCAGAACCAGATTGTGAGGAGGGCAGAGAGGAAAATCCTTAATTGATTGAATTTGAACCTCAAATCACTTTGTTGACCCAGAATGTGCTATTGTGTATCAGTTGAAATGAAGGCTTGAAGTAACATTTAGGTTGAATTGCAGAAGAATAAGTTGAATTTTTTTCACATCTGTGTCAGACAAATCCTAGAGACAAAATTAAAAGAGACTGTTTCATAACTGGAAGCAAGGGAACACTTCTGCCCTCACTTTCCTCTCAGCAGAGGTTCAAAGATGGATGAGAGGACAATAAGTTTTAGAGAGTGAAAAGAGAAAACGTGAGCAGAGTATCTGGTTGGCAAGAGTTGTATGAAGATGGGATGTTGGGGAAGGAGGGGAGACTCTGATTGACCCTTGAGTACTTTTGGCAGACCTTTATTGGCAAAGGAACAAGTGAACAGCTTAGGGACATTGCAGACGAGGGATTGTTCAGTGTTAGGGCTGAAGCCATTTCCAGAAACAAGTGGGGGAGGTTGGAGCTCTTTTTGTGGTGTACTTGCCCTCATGGCCTTATGGGAGTGAGGTTATACCATGGCAGACAGTTCTTCAACTGAACACACGCCCTGAAAATCGAACTAACAATGCATCTTCATGTTCGCAGTAGAAGGACACATATGAACATAATAAAAACTTCACTGCAGTAAGTACTGCTCAACATTTAACCAATAAGCATTTATGGAACAATCACCAATCACTAACTTATTGTCTACTTTTAGATGATGCTTCCTCTTTCCCTAAGCATCTTAGGGCTTTAGACCTGGCTCTTTATTACACTCTCTCCCCTGCAACCCAGAATTTCCCATTAGTTAGGTTAGATTTAAAAGAGGCACACCTTGCCAAAGCAGGATTGCCAAATGGAAACTGTGCTACCCAAACTTTATGAATATGTGAAGTAAAATTAGTATTATATCCAATAAGCAGTTCCAGTTTTCATCTAGCTTGTCCCACTATCAGTACCGAATCCATTTGCCCTGACTTTCCCTGACCTCCATGACAACAGTCTTCCTTGGTTTGCCTCCTACCCCCATGAGTAGGAGTTCCTGACCATCTACAAAGGCCACCTTCCTCCACCTGTCTTCCTCAGAGCGTGGTCCTAGGCTCTGTGTTCTTCTCATTCTACATATTTTGGGTCTGAAACTGAAGTCATCAACCCACCACTGTGAAATAAATGCCTATCCAACGTCAGATGTCTAAGCTAAAGATTTTGGAGGCATCCTTGATTCTTAATTACCCCACAACCAATCAATTCATGGGTTTACAAACTTTACCTATTTGCTATCTCTCCAATTTATTCACCCTTCCCCATCTCCATGCCACTTCCAGTCCAGACTACACTAATCACTTCTCCCAACCGTGACAGCATCCCTTTCACCATTCTTACTAACTTTTGCCACTCTCCACACTGCAGACACAGTGATCTTCATAAAGCACTAACATGACTATTCTATTCTCCTGCTTCAATTCTTTTAATCTATTCCTATTGGCCTGAGGATACAGTACTACCCTTTCTCTTGGCTCCAAAGCCCTTCACAAACTAGATTCTGTTTACTTTTCTAGCCTTGACCTTGTCACACTATGTTCATACCACAGAAAGTTCCTCATGAAAATAGCTCATTTATTTCCTCCTTTAGCTCATCTCTCCATAAAACACAGACCAGGTGGAGAAGTTGATGCCATAGTACCTTCAACACTATCCTTCATTTCTGTCTTGGCACATTCACACAAGTCTACTTTTTGAAGATTCCTGGCTTCCAACGCAAAACCTTGAAAATGTTTGTCTTCTGGCTTCCACCAATAAACTCACTAGCACACATAAATTCTCTAATGTGATCTCGGCTCAGGTGAGACCCCCACTACAATAAAATGGATCCTGTTCTGCACCTGGAGAGGCAGGCTGATTTAGAGTATAGAGGATTGGCACACCTGAGTTTCCACTCTAGTCTCAGCCATTTACTACTGTGCAACTGCAGGTGGGTTATTTAATGTTTCCAAGTCTTTGATTACCTATCTATAAAATGGATTAGAACATCTATTTTATTTGATTGTGGTATATAAAACAATTATCACACTGTTTGGAATACCCTAAGTCTTCAACAAGGAAGGGTGGCCCATTCGTACCTTTGCCAGTCTTCAAAAATTATGTAGAGGTGCAAACATCAAGATGGCTTTCCACAGCTGCACTGCCATGGATGACACAGAAACGAATGGGATCCTCTGTCAGATGCTTTGCATTTTTTTGGATCAAGCAAAGGAGTTTTGTAAAAATAGTAGGCTATCTTTTCACTAAAATATTGCTCCAGATACTACATCCTTGAGAAAATCCAAACAAGCACAGATGAGTCTTCTTTTTAATATAAAATTAATTTTAGTTAAATATGATGGGATTTATCACTTTCAACATAAATACAAACTTTGAATTTCCTTGATTGAAATTCTAATGAAGTCTGCCTTGTTGGTTTTTTTTTTTCGTTTTTTTTAGTTCTGCCTCTTCAATATTTCCCATGAATATTGTTATCAACCCATCTTCTCTTTCTAGAAAATAGTGAATATCAAGGAACACATAGAGCATATCAAGAGGCATTTGTGCTGGATTTGTCCCTGTACTCCCAGAACCTTAACATTAAAGAAGACCTGTGAATAGGAAGACCACATATTTCAATTTTTACAGGACATAGGCCCAATTTGTTTTCACTAATTATCCTGGATAAATTATTAAAAGTACCTACTTTCAGTCTCAAAATTGATCCAGCTTAGATGACAAATTATGTAGTCATGGATAGATCATGTAGTTGAATTGTTCAGAATCCTGGTACATTATCAAAACAGCCTCAGAAGCTTTATAAAGAAATATAATTTTTGGTTTTATCATGTATGTGCAGAACCCAGAAATCTGTGTGGGGGGGGTTGTTTTGTTTTGTTTGAGACAGAGCCACAAGGTGTCAGCCTGGATAGAGTACCGTGGCATCACAGCTCACAGCAACCTCCAACTCCTGGGCTAAAGTGAGTCTCCTGCCTCTGCCTCCCAAGTAGCTAGGATAGCTAGGACTACAGGCACCCGCCACAACGCCTGGCCATTTTTTGGTTGCAGCCGTCATTGTTGTTTGGCGGGCCCGGGCAGGATTCAAACCCGCCAGCTCAGGTGTACATGGCTGGCACCTTAGCCCATTGAGCCACAGGTGCCAAGCCAGAAATTTGTGTTTTATGAAACATCCCAAGCAATGGGCTATTCATGCAATGGAATATTTTTCAGTGATTAAAAAAAAGCTATTATTAAGCCACAAAAATCCATGTGCATTGCTAAATGAAAGACACCAATCTGAAAGGCTGCACACTGTATGATTCCAACTATATGACATTCTGAAAGAGACAAAAGTATGGAGAAGGTAAGAAGATCAATGGTTGGCAGGAGTTTGGGGCATATGAGGGACAGATGAATAGATAAAGCACAGGGGATTTTTTGAGTAGTATAAGTATGCTGTATGATACTGTGATGATGGGTGCACGTCAACACACATCAGTTGAAACTCAGAGAAAACACAACCCAAAGAGTGAACACTGATGTAAACTGTGGACCAAAGTTAACGAAATGTATCAATATTGGCTCATCAGTTTTAACAAATATACCACACTAAGGCAAATGTCAATACTGAGAAACCTCAAATCACTCAAAAAATAAAGTCTATTAATTTTTTTATCCTACTAAGTAGACACTATCATCATTCCCATTTTATAGATAAGAAAACCAAGATACAGAGAAAATGTTACATGTTCCAGGTCACAGCAGTAAACTGATTTGTGAACCCAGGCAGTCTGACCCAGAGCCCATGATTTTCATCTCTATACCACAGTTTTCTAATTCATACATCTATGAAAGTTCTTGCAAGTGGGTGTGGTGAGACTAGGGAAAGAAGACTCCAGGCATCTCTGGCTGGTGGGTTCTGCTCAAAAACATCCCTGTGGGGACACAGGGATTCAGCGAGAGACTTCTGGACCCCATGAGGAGGACAAAAGCAGTGGATAACTGGCAAGTTGTTGAGTGTGTTCATTCAGTCTAATCCCATCAGCAGCTATAAGTACAGCAGCAGTGAGATTGCAAACTGGAAAGCCCTTACCTGTGAGCTGTTTTGTTTTTTTTGGACTTGGCACCCAGTTGAACTACCTTGAGAGAACTTGGGCAAGAGTGAGGAGGACTTTAAGGGTTGTCTAGGGCCCCCGACTGCACTGCTGAGCCTGACAGAGCTAATAGTGTTTGGCTGTGGGCCTCGTGGAGCCATTATGGGAGAACTGCCCCCAGCAAGCTCTGCCCTCAGAGTCACAGAGCAAGGATTGGGTGGGAGACCTTGGGCAAGTAATCTAGTGACTGAGCAGCCTAAAGTCAGAGACTGAGACGCCTTACAGCCTTGGCCCTCAAGGATATAGAATGAGATGGTTTTGGCATGCTGGATAAGCCGGTAGCCACTTCAAAAGTGATCCCAGTGACAGGTGCTTTCCTAGGAAAGCTTCTGCTTACCCAAGGTTAACAGTTTAAAGTGCCTTTTAAAAAGGCACTTTTAAAGGGCTGAGGAGAGATTTAGGTTCTCCACACAGCAGGGTTTGAGAAATCAGCAGAGGCCGCCAGTCTCATCTCATATAGCCGTGTCAGCATTGTGATTAACATCTCATACCCCAGAAGATCACCTGCTGCCCAGACAATATCTAGCAAGATATATATACTGCTTTGTTTTTGGTTTTTGTTTTTTTATTTCAACATTTTCCCTCTAGAATTTTCTTTTTTTTCTTTCTTTTCCTTCTTCATTTTTCTTATTTAAATATAATTTTCCATTGATGCCTTCTTTAACAATTAGAACTTCATTTTTGCTACTGTTTCTGCCCCTATTATTTGGTTTTTTCCACCAATTTTATCCCTAAAGTTTTCTGCTTGCTTGTTTTGGTTTGATTTATAGCATTTTTGTCTTTCCTCTCTACTTGGTGGAGATGGGGTACTGTGTCTGAACAGGCTGGCAAAGAGCTGCTGACCTCAAAGGAACCACCCAACACGCCACCCCCAGAGGTTGGGGGCTTTTCAGGTTGGGTCAAAGTACCCTACTGCACACCTATATTGCTCCTGTCTCCCTCTTTCTGTGCCTCTCTTCTTTTTGTCAATATTCTCTTTTATTCACCCCATCTCCTTTCTCTTTTTCTTTTCTTTCTTTTTTTTAATCATTTTTCTCTTCTTGCTCTTCAATCTTCTCATCCTTCTGGTCCAGTACCAAAAGGACTCATCAAAACCCTAAGCCAGAGGCACAGTAAATTAAAGAGCAAGAGGAAGTGAAAGGAAAATTAGGGCAAGGAAGTAGATAAAATAAATCACTCATGAGGAAGATCAGCAGAAAAATCCTGGCAACATGAAAAACCAGTCCAGAGCAACCCCTCCAAGGGACTGGGAGGTAGCTATTACAGAGGATTCCACCTATAAAGAAATGTTAGAAATGACAGAAAGGCAATTTAGAATGCAGACAATGAAAACAATGAAGGAAATGATGGAAACAATTAAGGAAACTGCTGTAAAAGTGGAAAATAACCAAAAGGAAATCCAAAACCAAAATCAAATTAGAGATGAATAATATGAAGAATATAGAAAGGATATAGCCGAGCTGAAGGAACTGAAGCAGTCAGTTAAGGAACTTAAAGATGCAATAGAAAGTATCAACAACAGATTAGACCATGTAGAAGAAAGAATTTCGGAGGTAGAGGACAAAGCTCTTGAGATAACTCAGATAGTTAAAAAGGCAGAAAAGAAGAGAGAGAAAGCAGAACATTCACTGACAGAATTATGGGACTTTATGAAGCATTCAAACATATGAGTTATAAGTATCCCAGAAGGGGAAGAAGAATGCCTCAGGGGAATGGAAGCCATACTAGAGGATATTATAAATGAAAATTTACCAAATATCACCAAAGATTCTGTCACACTCCTTTAAGAGGGAAATCAGACTCCAAGTCACCTCAACTCTGATCGAGCTTCTCCAAGATACATTGTGATGAACCTGTTCAAAGTCAAGACAAAAGAAAAGATTCTTCAAGTTGCCAGGAGTAAGTGCCAGTTGACCTACAGGGGCAAATCCATCAGGGTAACTGCAGACTTCTCTAATGAAATTTTTCAAGCAAGAAGACAATGGTCATCTATCTTTAATCTACTTAAACAGAACAATTTCCAGCCCAGAATTCTATAATTCTTCAAAGCTAAGCTTTAAAATTGACAGAGAAATCAAATCATTTACTGATTTACAAACATAAAGGAAATTTACCACAACAAGACCAGCTCTACAGGAAATACTTCAGGCATAGATTGAATGATTGAATTAAAAAACACAAACCATCCATTTGTTGTCCGCAGGAAATACATCTAGCTTCAAAATACAAATTAAAATTCTGAGTTAAGGGTTAGAAGACAATTTTTCAGGCAAACGGAGTCCAGAAGAAAAGGGGGTTTGCAATCTTATTTTCAGATACATGTGGATTTAAAGCAACTGAAGTCAAAAACAAGAGAAAGAAGGTCATTTTATATTGTTCAAGGGAAAAATACAACAAGAAGATGTTTCAATTCTAAATAGTTATACACCCAACTTAAATGCTCCCAAATTCTTGAAATAGACCTTAGTCAGAGCAATATGATATCCTATAACACCATAATAACAGGGGACTTTAACACCTCTTACAGAGCTGGACAGATCCTCTAAATGGAAATTAAATAAAGATATAAGAGACTTAAATGAGACCCCAGAACAACTGTGTTTGATAGATGCTTATAGAACACTCCATACCACAGATAAAGAATATACATTCTTCTCATTGCCCCATGGAACATTCTCCAAAATTGATCATATCCTAGGACACAAAACAAACCTCAACAGAATCAATGGAATTGAAATTTTACCTTGTATCTTCTCAGACCACAAGGCACTAAAGGTGGAACTCAACTCCAACAAAAACGTTCAACTCCACACAAAGGCATGGAAATTAAACAGCCTTCTGTTGAATGACAGTTGGGTGCAGGAAGAAATAGCAGATGAAATCATTAACTTCCTTGAGCCTAACAACAATTAAGACACAAGTTACCAAAATCTGTGGGATACTGCAAAAGCAGTTCTGAGAGGAAAATTTATCACTTTAGATTGCTACATTCAAAAAACAGAAAGATAGTGCATGAACACACTAACAAGCCATCTTATGGAATTGGAAAAAGAACAATCTAAGCCTAAACCCAGCAGAAGAAAAGAAATCTCCAAAATTAAATCAGAGATCAATGAAATTGAAAACAAAAGAATCATTCAGAAAATTAATGAAAGAAGGAGTTGGTTTTTGAAAAAATAAATAAAATAGATAAACCTTTGGCCAGACTAACTAGAAATAGCAAAGTAAAATTTCTAGTAACCTCAATCAGAAATGATAAAGCAAATCAGAAATGCATCAGCATACCAGATTATAGGCTCTACTACAAAGCCATAGTGGTCAAGACAGCATGCTATTGGCACAAAAATAGAGACATAGACATTTGGAATTGAATAGAAAACCAGGAAATGAAACTAACATCTCACAACCACCTAATTTTCGATAAACCATACAAGAACATACCTTGGGGGAAAGACTTCCTATTCAATAAATTGTGCTGGGAGAACTGGATATCCACATGCAAAAGACTGAAACTGGACCCACACCTTTCTCCCCTCACAAAAATTGATTCAAGATGGATAAAGGACTTAAATTTAATGCATGAAACAATAAAGATCCTCAAAGAAAGCATAGGAAAAACACTGAAAGATATTGGCCTGGGGAAAGACTTCATGAAGAAGACTGCCATGGCAATTGCAACAACAACAAAAATAAACAAATGGGACTTAATTAAACTCAAAAGCTTCTGTATAGCTAAGGAGACAACAAGCAAAGCAAATAGACAACATACACAATAGGAAAGGATATTTACATATTTTGAATCAGACAAAAGCTTGATAACTAGGATCTATAGAGAATTCAAATTAATCCACCTGGGGGGTGGAGCAAGATGGCAGCCGAGTAACAGCTTCCTTGTGGCTGGGCACAGTGAGACTGGGGAGAGAGGACTGCAGGCATCTCTGGCAGGTGGGATCTGCCCAGCAACTTCCCCTTGGGGACACAGGGAGACAGCGTGAGGCTTCTGGACACCCTGAGGAAGGCAAAAGCAGCAGAGACTTGGCAAGTGTTTGTGTCTGTTCGTTTGATCTGATCCTGTCGGCGGCTGTGGGTGGGGCAACAGTGGGACTGCAGGCAGGAAAGGCCTTGCCTGTGAGCTGTTTGGGTTTCTTTTAGACTTGGCACTCGGTTGAACGGCCTTGGGAGAACTTGGGCAGGAGTGTGGGGGGTTTTCAGTGTTGTCTGGGGCCCCAGACTGGAACACTGAGCCAAACAGAGCTGCCAGTATTTGGTGGTGGGCTGTGTGGAGCCATTGGGAGAACTGCCCTGACAAGCTCCACCCTCAGGGTCGCAGAACAGGCATAGGGCGGGAGCGAGTAACCGAGTAACTGAGCAGCCTAAAGGCGGGGAATGAGACGCCTCGCAGCCTTAGCCCTCAGGGGCATAGGGCGAGATTGGTTTCAGCACACTGGGTAAGTGGATAGCCACTTAAGGAGTGATCCCAACCACAGCGCTTTCCCAGGAAAGCTTCTGCTTAGCCCAAGTTAGCAATTTAAAGTGTCTCCTAAGCAGGCTAAGGAGGATTTAAGCTCTCCACCCTGCAGGGTTTGAGAAATCATTAGAAACACAGGGTCACTTCCTACAAAGATCCAGTAACAACAGAGTGATTCTGCCAGGGTCTGAT
>CAUYRH010056845.1:0-26954 GCA_963574655.1 Perodicticus potto
AAAATGTTCTCACAAAATAATGAGAAAGTCTCTTGAATGTTATCGCAATCAGGTTGATGAAAATATCTCCGATTGTATCTGAAGCCCATACACTGTACCCCATGATTGAATTATTGTACACAGCTATGATTCAATAAAAAATAAAAAGCAAGTTTCCAATGTGTCCTAAATCTTCATCATCCTGAGATAAACTGTTAATGTAAAGTAGCAAGGCTGTAATTGAACAAAATATGGTTTTCACAATGAGTGACTTCTGATTTTTTTTTTTTTTTTTGAGACAGAGTCTCAAGCTGTCACCCTGGATATAGAGTGATATAGAGTGCTGTGGCGTCACAGCTCACAGCAACCTCAAACTCTTGAGCTTAAGCAATTCTCTTGCCTCCACTTCCCAAGTAGCTGGGACTACAGGGACCTACCACAAAGCCCAGCTACTTTTGTTGCAGTTGTCATTGTTGTTTTAGTTGGCCTGGGCCGGGTTTGAACCAGCCAGCCTCAGTGCATGTGGCTGGAACCCTACCTACTGAGCTAGGGGCTCTGCTGAGTGACTTTTGATTTCCTTAAAATATTTAAGCATATGTTCATCACCTAATACCCTATTACCTATAGACTAGAATACAACAATATGACTCTGTAGGATTCAAGTATCATTTAATATTTAGTTTTTTTTGAATCTTAATAAAATAAACTGAAAGCTATATTGTGAAATCCTCAAAGTTATGAGTTTACGTTATCAAGTTAGATAAGAACTCAGGATTGAATTTTGGTCCTGCAACCTATTTTGCGGTATTAGCATAATTTCTAAAATTCTCTAAGCCTCACTTTCATAAAGACAATAATAAAATCTAACGGTATTGATATAAGGTTTAAATTAGAGAATGCACTGGGTGTAGATCAGAGCTTATACAGAGAGTTCAATACATATTACCTGCAATTAACCAAGTGTTGACTGATTATCCATGCTACAAAATACAGTAGAACCTCCATAGTTGACCACCTCCCTGTGTTAGGCACTGGAAATAATAAGTCTTTGTCCCTAAAGCAAAGAATGATATAAGCTATCTTCAGTGGCCTCTTCAATGTTTGCTTAAAGATTCCCTTTTAGGGTATGTTTTTAAGCTTGGCTTCATTCAACCTCTTTGGTCTTTAGATAATCAATGGCTTCTTCGCTTTTATCTATACTTCCAAACTATAACCCCAAGATAAAATACAGAATGATCATATATCACTTACATTTTACTTAAACTTACATCAAGGTGTATGTTAAGATTCACTCATTATTTTTTCTTTTTTTTTTCCTCCTTTTTGTTAAACTTTCAGATTAATATAAGGGTACAAATATTTAGGTTACACTATTTTCAATTCTAAGGTGAAGTACAAGTTATAGTTGAGCCCTTCACCCAGGGGGCATGCTGAACACCCTCACATTGAGTTTATTATGTGGGATCCCACCAATGATTTCTCTCCTCCCCCTACCTTGCTAGACTATACTTGTGTTTTTAATTTTGTGTAAGCATGTAGTTGTTATGTATTGGTTTCACATTAGTATTGAGTTCATTGGATACTTTTTTCCATTCTCGAGATACTTTACTAAGAAGAATGTGTTTCAACTCCATCCAGGTAAACACAAAAGTTGTAAAGTCTCCATTTTTTCTTATGGCTGAAGAGTACTCCATGGTATACATATACCACAATTTATTAATCTATTCATGGATTGATGGGCACTTGTGTTGCATCCACATCTTGGCAATTGTGAACTGAGCTACAATAAACATTCTGGAGAAAATGTGTTTGTGGTAAAATGATTTTTGTTCTTTTTCATAGATACCTAGTAATGGTATAGAGGGATCAAATGGAAGGTAGACTTTTAATTCTTTGACAATTCTCCATACTTCTTTCCATAGAGATTGTATTAGTTTGCAATCCTACCAGCAGTGCAAAAGTGTTCCCTTCTGTCCACATCCAAACCACCATCTGTAGATTCAGGACTTTGTGATGTGGGCTAATCTCACTGGAGTTAGGTGATATCTCAGAATGGTTTTGATTTATATTTCTCTGATGATTAGAACAATGAGCATTTGTTCATGAGTTTCTTGGCTATTCATCCGTCATCTTCAGAAAAGATTCTATTCAAGTATCTTGCCCACTTATACATGGGGTTGTTTGCTCTTTTCTTATTGATTAATTCGAGTTCTCTGTAGATTCTAGTTATCAGCCCTCTGTCAGATTCATAACATACAAATATCTTCTTCCATTCTGAAGGCTGTCTGTTCTTGTGAGGAAGACCCCATTGGCAATTGCAACAATACCAAATATAAATAAATGGGACATGACCAAGCTAAAAAGCCTCTGCACATCGAAGGTTTCCACAACTAAAGGCAGCCTTTAGAACGGGGGAAGATGTTTCATCTTTTAATTATCCAACCAATGGTCAAAACTTAGTGAGCAGTTTTTAGTGCTGGGCACTTAGCAAATTGGAAATATAAATAGGATGATTTCTAAACTGAAAGAAAGAATATAGGTTAAGTCATGAACTTGAACAAGTATATAAGTGGATAGTTGATAATAGTTATGAAAATAATGCTCAAAGAAAGATGAGAGAAAAATCTGTTTGATTGTATCATAAAGATATTCAAGAATAAAAATAATTCTTCAAGAACAGGTGAAGAGGCTTGGCGCCTATAGCTCAGCATCTAGGGTGCCAGCCACATACACTGGAACTGGCAGGTTTGAACCCAGCCCAGGCCTGCCAAACAGCAACAACTACAAACAAAAAATAGCCAGCCATTGTGGTGGGCACCTGTAGTCCCAGCTACTTGGGAGGCTGAGGCAAGAGGCTCGCGTAAGCCCAATAGTTTGAGGCTGCTGTGAGCTGTTTATGGCATTCTACCCAGGGCAATAGGTTGAGGCTGTGTCTCCAAAGAAAAAAGAAAAAGAAAAAAAAAAAGAAAGAAAGAACAGGTGAAGAATTTCTAAGTGGAAAAACCCACAGTTGAAAAGTAGAATTTTGTTAGATGAGGATAAAGAAGAGGGGCAAGATTTTCCCCCATTCCAAAAAATTATATAATATCCAAGGACATCATCAAGGAAAATTGTTTTAATTACATTTAAGTTATATGAGTGCTGCTCTAAAATGCACCAGTCTTTCCTTTCCATTTCCTTTTTAATTCTTTCTTTTGCCTGACCCTTGCTTCCTTTCAAGTATTAAGACATTGAGATAATAGGATTTTACACACCATTGTAAATGTTGTTTCTTCTTCCTTCCTGCTTTATTACAACCGGTGAAATTAGGTTCATTAGAATGAGAAGGTTGCCAAAAAAGTCATTATCTTAGACACATAATTCATGGCTTCAGGACCATTTTCTGCTGTCTCAAATGTTCCAGCACCTTCTACACTAAACCAGTGTGAAACCTGGAGAAGCTGCTCAAGGAACTTAAGGAACTTGAAAGCTTCATGAAATGAAGAACATAAGGAGAGCAAAGAAATCTTAGGATTACGTATGTCTCCAAAGTGGAATAAAATTCAAAATGACAATCACCTGAACATTTGACCAGTCATGTACTCTACGTCCTGAACAGATAGGTATGAAGAAAAAGTTCAGGCAAATATATATTACTATTATGTTATGTTGTCAATTCATCTGTGGAATACGTGGCCATTAGAAACGAGGCCAAGTTGACACATACTTTGCTCCAATAAGAAAAATTTATCCAGGACAATTTCTTCTTTCCCTTGGATCTTTTTCTGGTTTTTATTTTATAAACATCTCACTCCAAGACCATCATAACACACCAGATGTCTTAAAGATAAGTAATCCAAAAATGAATATAAAATCAAGAAAAGAAAAATACAAAGATACCATTTTATATGGAGACAAAATCCTTTTGTCCTTAACATATAAAGATCCACCCACTCCCAGAAGTAAGGTTCTTTGTCTTCTTAGTCATGACCCAGTCACCATTCTTCTCCAAGGGATGAATGAGATCAATTTAAGCTTGAACTCCTAAGGCTTTAGATTGTGTATCCAGCGCTCAGCCCCAGATGGCAAGGGTAGTGTTTGTAAGAATCCCAACTACTGAGAAAAACTAATGCCACTAATGAAACTAATGAAATGCAAGCTTGAACTACATTGAAATCACTGGAGAACTAGCTAATTTGAAGGGAAAATTTTAGATTTAACATGAATCGTGTATAAATAAAACTAATTGAACTAATTAAATTTCTATTGTGTTTCATGGATGATACATAGTGGCATTAATTTTTATTTATTAGTATTTATTTGTCCTCACTATTATTATCATGCTTGATAATTCAAGTACAAATACGGTTCACAATACCAACTACATTGAAATCACTGGAGAACTATCTAATTTGAAAGGAAAATTTTAGCTTTAACATGAATCGTGTATAAATAAAACTAATTGAACTAATTAAATTTCTATTGTATTTCTATTTAGTTCTGAATACAATAATTATACAGATATTGTTAAACATATTGAATTATATTTTTATAAAACTTATTTGACTAAAGGGTTAATCTGTGTCTCTGTACATCATCATGATTTTTGTCTTATTAAAATGGTCATCTGCTTATAAGATTATTTAAAAAAATTAGATGAAACATTGCCTCTTATCTAAAATTTATAAGTATTATATACTTAAAATAACTAAAATTCACAGTTGATATACCAACCTTGAACTATTTTGTTTAATAGGTCAGTTATTGCTTTTATTTTTAATATCTCTCAGTCAAATAGAGATTGCCTCATATAGCATGTCATTAAATCATGATAACCATCTGAAAACAATTAAATATGTCACGTCTCATAGAAGAAGACTATGAATTAGTTTCTATTGATCACGAATAGGGTAATGATCATGCCAGCCAATTGGTTAGGTTCATATAAATTAAACGTATAACCTACAGTTTTATGTGCTGACTGCTTATGACCATCACCTAGATTAGGTGTGATATCATCTACAGTAAGGCTTTTATCTCAGTTATCCAATCTTTGACTATATGTTGAGTAAGGCCAAGTTGCTTCCTCCAACTAGAACTGATTCTACTTTGTCCAAAAAGAATAAAAAAGTCTCAGAATATAAATAGTTTAAAGATACTTTTCTGCCTACTGTAAATGGCACACAGATGGTGTTTAACTGTTCCCTGAATCAATTCCAAAAATGTGCAACATCCTCAATAGGGAGAACTAAAGATGGCTTAGATTCTATATGAAAAACTTTAGAACTCATAAAGGCTTTCCTAGATTTTAGATAAAAATTTTCTTACCTGTTCAGTTATTTGGAGGAAAATAATTTTCATAAGCAGTTACTTTGAATGGCATTTAACAATGTCTGTCTAATAAAATATTTTAATTTACTTTTTACATTATTTCATGGATAGGAAGAATCCAAAAACTCAAATACTTCTGACTCCACCCCCACCCTCTGGCTAGCTTGTATGTTCACAGATGGAGCTTTTAACAATTTTACTTGGATTTCACTCTTCTTTGAAAGATTTATCATTTGGTTTCCAGAACCCTTATCTATCTACATTTTTTATTTTCTTTCATTTAATTATTCTTATTCTCCTTCATATTCTTTCTCATATTTCACATCTTATCTGTCTTCTTATTCCTATATTAGGAAGATGATAAAAGCAAGGAAGAAGCAGGTAAATGAATGGGAGAAAAAAGAAAGAAAAGATGGAGCAAGGGCAAGATGTGTAAATCACATTACTGCAGAAGGCTTAGCATACCCCTAACATTCTTATACTTAGCCTATGTCCACATCTAGGGATTAATGTATGTTATATGCCAGTATTTCCCATTGTGGAGTCAAGAATGACTTGAAAAAAACAGTCTTAAAAATTTGAAGGCTCAGAAAAACATAGAAATGCATGTCATTCAAATAGAGTAGTATTTTTTTTTTAGAGTGTCCCAATTATCAAGTAAAAGTAGAAATTCTAAGTTCCCTCAATCTGATGAGGTGCCCATGCTTCCATGGAGGTTCCAGGCAAGATCCTAGCATACTAGAGGGTTAGTACTTCTACTCAAATTAGCTTTCTATGCTTTCTGAAAGAACACCTCCCCACTGGGGATGTTCCTGTTCAATATTACTATGCACCAGTTATTCCGTTGGGTCCTATTTTACAGGGATGAATGCAACAATTTCAAGAAATAATTGGCTAACCCAGAGTCACAAAGAGCTTCTTTAATATTTTCTCCTAGAAGTTTTATAGTTTTGGTTCTCATGTTTAAGCTCATGGTTCATAATGCTATTTTTTTTACATTGCCATGGTTTATTTATTTATAACAGATATCAAATTGTACCAACACCATATGTTGAATGGAGGACTCTTTCCCCCATTGAATTACCTTGTGATTTGTCTAAATTTAATTAACTTATGTAAGTCTATTTCTGTACTCTATTATGTTCCATTGATCTGTATGATTGTTCTTATGCCAATACCACATTGTCTTTATTAATGTAGCTTTATTCTAAGTAAAGCTAACAGCTAACGGACTGCTAATCAAGGCAGGGCAAGTACCCAGATTATTTTTCTCTTTTTCTAGATTGCATTGGCTATTTTAAATTTTTGATGTTTTCATATAAATTTAAGAAAAAACTTGTCAATTCCTAAAAATATTCTTGATCTGAATTTGAGTGAAATTGCATTGAATTTCTAGATTAATTTGGGGAGATGTAATACTTTAACAACATTAAGTCAATCAAAAACATACTATACAGTTCCATTATTTTAGATATTCTTTAATTTCACTTAGAAATATTTTATAATTTTTTATGTACATGTCTTGAATAAATTATGTTAAATTGATGAGAAATTAATGTTTTTATGTTATTTAATTTTTTTTAATTTCCATGTCTAATTCTTTATGACTAGTATGCTCAAATGAGTTTTAAAATATTGACTTTAAATTGTGACCTTGGTAACATCACTTTAAATTATGACCTTGGTAACATCACTTTTTTTTTTTTAGTTTTAGTAGATTTTAATAATATTATTCTATATTGAGAATCATGTCATCTGTGAGTTAAGAAATTACATTATTTCTTCATAATTAGTATACTTTTTTTTTATACTGAAGTAGGTATGACTTCCAACAATATTGTTTACAAGTAGTAGGAGTAGTATTTCACCATTAATAGTATTTCACCATTAAGCTAAAATATTAGCTGTATATTTTAAAATTTTTTATCTATTTCTTCTATCACTGATAGAGTATGTAGAAAATCTCAGACTATGATTGTGGATGTATCTGTTTCTCCTTACATGTCTATTAGTATTTGTCTTGTGTATATTGAAGCACCCTTTTTAGATGATTCAAATTTTACTTCTTAGGATTGTTATGTCTTCATTATGAATTAACCATTTTTTTTAACCATATAATCTCTTTCTTTATCTATGTTTATCTTTTTATTTTTTCTCTCCCTGGGTAAAGTTCTGGGGCATCATATCTCACAACAACCTCAAACTCTTGGGCTAAAGTGATCCTCTTGCCTCAGCCTCTCTAAGTAGCCGGGACCACAAGTGCCAACTACACAACGCCTGGCTAGGTTTCTTTCCATTTGTTATGGAGACAGGGTCTCACTCTTGCTCAGGCTGTTCTCAAACTCCTGAGCAGAGGCGGGCAGTTGATCACCAGCCTCATCCTCTCAGAGTGCTAGGATTCCAGGTGTGAGCCACCATGCCCGGCCTTATCCTATTTTTCTTTGGATTAGTGTTTTCTGGTATACATTTTCCATCTTTTACTTTTGATCTGTCTCTTTCTTTACATTTGGAGTATTTTTTATAAATAGCACATATTTACATCTTTTTAAATTGAATTTGACATTTACACCAATAAATTGTAGTAATTATCCATTTATACTAATGCACCTATTGATATGGTTGGGCTTCAATCTACATGGATTATCTTGCCACTTCTGTGTAGTGTCCCATCTATCATTTCTTTCTCCCTTCTTTCCTGCCATCCTTTGAATATATTGCTGTAGTAATTTCATTTAATTCCCACTATAGGCTTAGCTATACATCTATATTCCACTTCTTTACTTGTTGTTCTGTATTTTACAGTATGCACTGTAAACTTATCATAACTTACCTTCAAATAATAGCATTTGAACTATTGTGAACACTGCTCACATACTATTCATACACGAACCTTACTCCAGCATACTTCTGTTCTCTTGCCTCCTGCTATATATGCTATTGTTGTCATATGTTTTATTTTCATCTATGTTACATATATAAACTCTACAATATTTTGCTAGGGAAGGTCAATTATATTTTTACAAGGTTAATAATACTTCTTTTCAGACTTCTTGTAGTATAGGTATGTTGGTAATAAAGTCTCCTGGTTTTTGTTTTTAATCTGGAAAATTATTTGTCATTTTGTCCTTCACTACATGTTTCTTTTTTGCTTTGGTTGCCTTAAGATTTTTTTCTTTACTTTTCTTTACTAGCAGTTTGGCTATGATATGCGTAAGTATAATTAACCTGCTTGGGAGTCTTTGGGATTTGGGGAACTATTATTTGCTGGCTTCAATCATTTTAAGAATTCTTGGATTGTATCTCTATATATGTTATTATGTCCCTATTCCCCCCTTTATCATTCTGGGACAGAAATTCCAGGTATTTTATGTTTTGTTTTGTTTGTAGAGACAAACAAAACACTCACTTTATTGCCCTCGGTAGAGTGCCGTGGCATCACACAGCTCACAGCAACCTCCAACTCCTGGGCTCAGGCGATTCTCTTGCATCAGCCTCTCTAGTAGCTGGGACTACAGGCACCCACCTCAACGCCCAGCTATTTTTCTGTTTTGCAGTTGGCCGAGGCCACCACCTTCGGCATATGGGGCCTGCGCCCTACTCGATGAGCCAAAGGCACCACCCCTTTATTTTTTTTTTGAAGGGTGGGTTATTTTCTTTAATTTTTTTTTTTAAGGCTGGGTTATTTTTTTTATTATTATTTTTTAATACGGGAACTCTATTAAAGGGTCACAGCATTCGGAAGGTTTGGAGAACCACTAGTTAAGCCCAAGAGTTTGGGGTTGCTGTCAGTTGTGATGTCACAATACTCCCCCGAGGGTCACATAGTGAGACAGTGAGATTCTGTCTCCAAAAAAATAAATAAGGCTGGGTTATTTTTTTTTATATATTTTTATTTATTTTAAGGCTGGGTCTTTTTTTATTTTTTTATTGTTTTTAAGGCTGGTTTATTATTATTATTATTTTTTTTTTTTTTTTTTTTTTTTTTTTAGAGACAGAGTCTCACTTTATCGCCCTCGGTCGAGTGCCGTGGCATCACACAGCTCACAGCAACCTCCAACTCCTAGGCTTAGGCGATTCTCTTGCCTCAGCCTTCCGAGTACCTAGAGCCACATACCCCGCCCAAGGCAGGGTCATTTTTTTATATGTTTTATGTCTCAAGAAAAAAAATAATAATAAGGCTTATCTCAGTGGGTAGGGCGTTGGCCACATACTCTAGGGCCCGTAGGTTCGAACCAGCCCAGGCCTACTAAACAAGAAAAAATAGCCAGACATTGTGGCGGGCACCTGCAGTCCCAGCTACTAGGAAGGCTGAAGCTAGAGAATCTCCTGAGCCCAAGAGTTTGAGGTTGCTGTGAGTTAGGATGCGAAGGTACTGTACACAGGGTGACAAAGTGAGACTCTGTTTTTTTTTTTTTTAAATTATTGAATCATAGCTGCGTACATTAGTGCAGTCAAGGGATATAATATGCAGGTCTCACACACAGTCTGAGATCTTTTCATCAAACTGTTTAACAGCCTTCATGGCATTTTCTTAGTTACTGTATGAAGGCATTGTACACTACATTCATTAAGTTCCGCCTGTGCCCTTCCAAGAGGCACTGTAGATGTGGCCCCACCAATTACCTCTCTCAATCCCAACCTTCCCCCTTCCCTCTCTTCCCATAATCTTGTGCTACAGTTGGGTTATAGTCTTAATATGGAACCTTTAAATTAGCTTCATAATAGGGCTGAGTACATTGGATATTTTTTCTTCCATTCTTGAGATGCTTTGCTAAGAAGAATGTGTGCCAGCTCCATCCATGTAAGCACGAAAGATGTAAAGTCTCCATCTTTCTTTAAGGCTGCATAATATTCCATGGTGTACATATACCAAAGTTTATTAATCCATTCATGGGTCGATGGGCACTTGGGCTTCTTCCATGACTTAGAAATTATGAATTGGGCTGCAATAAACATTTTAGTACAGATGTCTTTGTTGCAGTGTGGTTTTTGGTCTTCTGGGTATATACCTAGTAAGGGAATTGTAGGGTCGAAAGGAAGGTCTATTTTTAGCTCTCAAAGTACTCTCCAAACCTCCTTCCAAAAGGAATGTATTAGTGTGCATTCCCACCAGCAGTGTAGGAGTGTTCCCTTTTCTCCACATCCACACCAACATCTCTGGTTTTGGGATTTTGTGATGTGGACTGTGTCCATTCATTGATACACTCATTCACCTTGCCCCTGGCGGAAGGGACTGTATTAATTCATTTCCTGGCCAAGGAACCCATACACCTATATGTACCCTGAGGCTAGAGGCCTAGAGGAGGAGATGGGGAAAGACCGGGAGAGGAACGGAGAGAGCTTCTCTCTCCCCACTTGAAATCTCTCCCTCTACCAGGAGCTTTGGTGTTTTCTGTAAATCAATTCTGTCTTAACATGGGGTGGGGGGGGCGGAATAACGTAATAAAGAATAATAAAATACGTGTATTTAAAAATAAAATAAAATAAGAAAAAGAAAAAGAAAAATCAAAACCTGTCACATGCAGAAAAATAATAATGATCAGAATATAAGAAAGATGGGGGGAAAAGAAACAGTAGCAACAAAACTGAAGGCAGAAAATATCCAAAGAAGAAAAGATAAACTGTAGTGCTACTCAACTGAAAACAAAATGCTGCTTGCTTAAGTTGGTTAAATTTGGAAATAAAAACAGAGAAAATAATATGCTGAGCAAATAATATTTTAAAGAAATTACTTGAAAGTAATTTAAAAAACAGAGTATATCAAGTTTGGTCAAGGAAAAAAAGAGGCACAGAAAAACTCTACTGGAAAGCCAATGAGGGAGTAGTAAAGGAAATGCTACATAACACAATGCCAGCAAAACTGAAAAAGGAGTAAAAAGATACTGGTTTTTATTTATTTGGGCCCTTCAGAATCCACTGCAAACATAGACACTTGTTCCTTAATATTGCGAGTACTTGGTTTGCATTAGCCTGAGACAGCCACCTTACACAGCCTTGAGGATTATGACTAACATATTGTACTTAAACTGTCAACTTAGTGAACATAAGCTTTTACATATCTCAAATTCAGATGTACTAAACTCAAATTTCTTAAGATATTAAAAAGTCAGGCATAGATGACAATGTTCTCTAAAGAACTCTTTAGTCTTTCAGCTCATTTTTTTTTGTTGGTACTTACCTTCTTAGCTCTAAGTAACCTTCTTGTATTGCTAGCTCTGCATTTTTTAGTTTAATTTTTTATTTCAGTTCCTACTGTGGCAGGAACCAACAAACTTGGTTCAGCTGGAAGAGGAAGTGGCTTTACTTGGCTGAGATTGAGTCAGTGCATGCCGTTGGAGCATGGCTGCACAGTTTCAAAGACAGTAAAAGATTAAGGGAGTTACAAGAGTTACGAAGTAGGTTACAACATATATCACCCCCAGAAGGCTGCAGTTGTGGGTAGAACATCCATTATAGGTAATGGCAGACTTGCCCGATGGCGTCATCTGTTGGTCTCACCTCTAAGTAAAGATCATCTTATTCTTTTAACTATATAACTCCTAGTTACTACTGTCTCTTGCATCATTCCCCCCTTAGAGACCTTATAACTGTTATTAATGAAGGGGTCTTTTTGTTGTCTTTGTCATCATTTGTCATTGTTTGATAATGGTTTATATAATACTCTCGGGCAGAGGTTCATTTATGTATAGCAAAATCTGTCATTTTTTTAACCATCTGTAAGAGGAACGGTAACAAACAGGGGAGAAGAAGGCAGCTTTTGAGCAGTACAGGACTCCTATTATGAGGGTCTTGAACCTTCCAAAAGCAGAAAATTAGCCTCTGAATATTGATTTTGGATCAAAACCATGTCATATTTGGACTGGCACATGTGTTAGTTTAGATATTTTGTTAGCTATGTTTTTTTACTACCTATCCTTGATCATCTCAAAACTGAATTTTTTACAGACTCTTCCTTTTGCAGCAAGTAGTCTTAATCCAGTCTATTTTGGTATTTATCGTTTTTCATTTGTGTCTGTGTCTGTTGGTGAGCCAGAAGGGTTAATGTCTTGTTAGTTTTATTAGTTATTACTTTTAGGTCAGCTTGTAATTGAATAACATGTAAATGGGGGTTCGGTATCCCCATGACCTATCTTCAGCCTTGTGGCTGGTCTATTATACTGAATAATATTTTTAGGAGGTCATTTTTCATCTTTCTAGTCTTTTATAGTCAGGTCTCTACATTTGTGAGTTGTTTTTTAGGGGCAGCAACTGGGAATCCCTGTAACTCTTGTGTTTCGATTGACAGTAAAAAAAAAAAGATGGTTTTATCATAACTATAAAATAACTGTCTTCCCACTGATTCGGTAACAGATTATGTTTTGTTATCACATATCTAAAATAGACCTGAGGGTGAAGTCTAGTCTCCTGAATATCCTGAATGTAACCAGGCATCTCAGAAGTAGGGAAACCTGTTGAGGGAATTTTTTTTCAATTCTATTTAGTCCGCACCAAGTTGTTGTCATCTTGATATCTTTGTCTCAAACAGTGTAGTTTTTTTTTTAGAGGGATAGTGAAGTTTTTCCCTCTTTCTCGTGCCAAGGGATATTGACTAATGACTGTAGTTTTTAAGGCTCAGACATTACCAATTATCATCTGACAGTACTGAGTAACATTTGGGTCTGTTGGTGTTTGTTTTCTGATTTCCCATGGCCACTTATCTCTTAGCATGGTTTTTCCATATATAAAACAAGAGGTTATATTTAGTGAGTGAACAACACTTTTCGTTAACTGTAAGTTTTTGTATTTTTAGGGAGAAGAGGAATTGTTGTGAGAGTTTATAATAGGAAGTTTGACAAGCTGTCAAGTTTTTTGGACTGGCAGGTGGTTATTTGTCCTAATATTTTAAAGAGACCCAGAGGGTCTTGTCTGATACCATCTATTTTTAAAGTTACTCTTTGGCCGACTTTCTACTTTGCATTTGCTGGGTTTTTGATAATTAGAGTTAAGGGATTATAAGACATTGTGGTGCAGTTGGCGGGGGGCACACTTGAGTATTAGTTCCTTTTTGCTGTCACCTTCAATACCCCAAATGTCTTTTATTACATATGACCAATATGAACACTCTATTCTATAAGGATAATCAGTGGAACATAGGTACTTTTGATCTTGTCTCTATGTTCTTTTCCAATTTATAGTCCTACATTTTGTTTTTATGGGCATTCTTTTAATGTTTGGCAAGTACAAACTATATAGAAACATTTTGGATTTTCATATTTTGTGATGTTTGTTATTGCTTACCTTTTCCCCATTTTTAAGTTTTTAATATCTTTTATAGTAAATTTATAATAATTTGGGGGTTCAGAGGGGTTATAACAAACATTAGGCTGGTCTCTCCCAGGGTCACATATCTTACATTGAGTAGTATTGTACAGGCAAGTTCCTTGCTGGGTCTCTTCACATTTATAGTAACTATAGAGTAGTTTATACCTGGGGGAGCTTCAAAAGCCTTTGGAATTTCTTGAGTGATAGAGATGTTTCTTATGCTAATGAGGCAATTCATTGTGGACCACTATAGAGCTTCAGAATGGGTGTTCATTAACAAGTGATTAGAGGATTGGAACTTTGGACCAGACTGACCTCCAAGTAGAAAAGAACAGAAATTGAGTTAATTTAATTTAATTTTTTTTTGAGACAGAGTCTCAAGCTGTCGCCCTGGATAGAGTGCTGTAAACATCACAGCTCACAGCAACCTCTAATTCCTGGGCTCAAGCGAGTCTCGTGCCTCCACCTCCCAAGTAGCTGGGACTACAGGTGTCCACCACAACGCCCGGCCATTTTCTGGTTGCAGCTGTCATTGTTGTTTGGCGGCCCAGGCTGGATTCGAACCCGCCAGGTCAGGTGTACGTGGCTGGCGCCTTAGCCCATTGAGCCACAGGCACCGAGCCTGTTAATTTAATTTTAAATTACGTCATTGGTCATGCCTACAGAATGAAATCCAAATAAAAACCGGACACTGAATGAAGCTCAGTGGAGCCTTCACATCGGTGTGTTGGGATCTAACCTGCTTAGATCCCACAAGAAGAAAGCAAACAATCCCTGCATCCACTACTCCTTTCCCTAGACCTTGCCTATGTGTCTCTTAACTTTATCCTTATGATAAAACTGCAGTCCTAAGTATAGAACTTTCAGCAAGGTTTGTGAGTCATGCTAGTGAATTAATGAACCTGGGAGAGTCCTAGAGAGCCACAGCACTCTACCCAGTGTGACATGGTGAGAGAGACCGTCCCCAGGTATAAAGGGACAAAGACCAAATATATATTTTTATTGTACCATACTAGCCTATAGATTTATGTCTAAATTTGAGAGTGAACATTGGGACCAGTATTTATAGCCTAATGGCAGAAGTATGGGTGGCTTGGGGATACCCAAGCTGGCATGTGAAGTGGACAGCCTTGTATTTGAATGACTTTGTTCTTTACTTGTGGAGTCTACACTAACTCTTGGAATCATAACTGAACTGAGTTGGAGGACACCCAGTAGTGTCAAAGGATTGGTGTCAACACAGCTGGAAATAATTTCTTTCAAAAGTTTTAAGAAATTGCTACTCTGACTCGGTGCCTGTAGCTCAGTGGCTAGGGCGCCAGCCACACACACCAGAGCTGGCGGGTTCAAATCCAGCCTGGGCCTGCCAAACAACAACAACTACAACAACAACAGAAAAAACCAGTAGGGCCCTGTGGTGAGCACCTGTAGTCCCAGTTACTTGGGAGGCTGAGGCAAGAGAAACACTTAAGCCCAGGAGTTGGAGGTTGCTGTGAGCTGTGACACCCCAGCACTCTACCCAGGGTGACATGGTGAAACTCTGTCTCCAAAAAAAAGATTTGAGGTTGCTGTCAGCTATAAGGCCATAGCACTCAACCCCAAGGAGACTGAGTGAGACTCTGTCTCCAAAAAAAAGAAAAAGAAATTGCTACTCTACTTCCCAGTTTCCAGTGTTACTATTTATAAATACAAAGAGATTATATTCATGTTCCTTTGTGTGCAATTTGTGTTTGCATAGTTCTCTAGAAGGTTTTAGAATTTTCCCATAATGCACGGATAG
Source organism: Perodicticus potto (assembly GCA_963574655.1). Lineage (NCBI taxonomy): Eukaryota > Metazoa > Chordata > Mammalia > Primates > Lorisidae > Perodicticus > Perodicticus potto. The sequence continues at coordinate 15,371 of CAUYRH010056845.1, forward strand.
CTGAAGTTACATATAACATGTCTTTGTAAGGGATTATTTTCATCTGTGATGTTTAATATTGGAGAGAATATTTTATTTTACATCCCTTGGTTCTGGGAAATTTTAATTTGCTTCTATGATGATTTCCTCTCTAACTTCTCCATTCTCTTTTGAGAACTTTTATTTGGATATTAAATCTTCCCAGAATGATTCTGATTTTATCTTTTCTATTTTCCATTTCACTGTATTTTGTTCTGCTTTCTGAGAAATTTATCTAAACTTTCTACTGATTTTTTTTTCATTAATGCTATCATAATTTTAACTCCTAAGAACTTTTTTTGTTTTTTTGAGATAGGGTCTCACTCTGTCACCCAGGCTAGAAGACAAAGGCACAATCATAGCTCAACTGCAGCTTTAAACTCCTGTGTTTAAGCACTCCTCTGTCACAGCCTCCTGAGTAGCTGGGACTACAGGCTTATGCCACCATGCTTGGCTAATTTTTTTTCTTTTTTTAGAAATGGGATCTTGCTATGTTACCCAGGCTGGTCTTCCTACCTGGGTCTCCCAAAGTGCTGGGATTACAGGCATGAGTCACCATGCCCTGGGCTCTTTCTTTATCCTCTAAATGTTCCTTTAGTATGCCATCTTTCTCTTGCTTTATGAATGCATTATCTTTTCTTACTGAGAATATTACTGTTAATTTTATATTCTGAAGCTTTCTTCCTGAAAACAGAAATAAGTGATCTATTTTCATAATCTTTCTTATTAGAAAATTTTAGTGGTTGTTGGTGGCTGCTCATGCTGACAAGCAGTTTATCTAGAAAAAAGTTAGATGAAGCGGTATACCAGAGGAATGGAGGTTGTCAACTATAATTACGCTATAGGATGATGTATAGCTGGGCTGTTTTCTTGGCAAATCCTCCAATGTTAAGTATCATTAGGGTACTTTTCTTACAGAAGTTCCTTCCAGAAATTCACCTGGAGATTATAAGCCTGGATGCCAGTGGGGATTTCAGCATTCAGTGAATAAATTTTCATTTAAATCACTTTTTTGTTCAATACCTCCACCTTCAATTAAACTAGACTTACCCCTAACCAAAGACCTTTGTTTGTCCTCTCCAGAGGAAAAAATTTTCTCATCTTTTGCAGGATTGGAAAAGAACAGTTACCTAGCTATGGAGAAAGGCTCTGGAGGTTCCGTCTGCTTCTTAAGAGATTTTCAAACATTTTCCTTTTGGTCTTTTCTTATCCTCACATTAGGACGTACCTCATGCAGTGGCTCTGAAACTTTCTTGACCTCCACAGTACACTGGGTTGCTTCAGGACTTTTCCTATTGCTGACGGAGGGGTCAACTCTCTCTCTGATATGCTGTAGTAGCCTCCCCTTGTTGATTTGCTTTCCAGTCCCCCACATTTTACTGTTGTTACCTCCCCTGGTCTTTATGTCTTCTTCAGTTTAACCTTTTATTATCATTTTAATGGGCTTTGTGGAGTAAGCAGAGGTAAATGTGTATGATCAATTCTTACTATGGATTACACATGTGGAAAAAGTTTACTTACTAGTTGATAATAGCCACATTAAATGAGTTATCTGATTATATATAAATGACAGCTGAAGTAAGGTAGCTACAGTATGACTCTATAAATTTTAACTGCCTATAAGTTATAATAATCAAAATAGCCAAGGCTTTTGACAACTAGTTTCATGAAAAAAGTTATAAAATACCTAAATTCTTTAGAGTATCTACTGTTTGATGATGCCACATTATACATTTTTCTTAGAATAACTACTTATTTTTATGCCCACAAGACAATTTACTAACCTCTGCTTCTGTTGCTTGAGACTGTAAAAGTTGTCGTATACGAAGTATGTCCTTCTCTATTTGTTGAATTCTGGCTATTCTTCGCTAAAATAAAATACAAAACAAAATTACATATGTTTTTATTAACAAAACTAACATAAATAATCATACAAGGGCTAACACTTAACAGCTCAGGATTATGACAAGCCATCCTTATTTATGAAGCTAGATATGTTAACATATTCAAACATTAATGACAGATTGGAGTCAGTTTAAATACATCTAACTTTACACACTGGATCTCTAGATCTGTTTAGGAAAATTCTAGAAATATAAGTCACATCAAACTGCTGAATGTGTTATAAAAATTGTTATTTTCAAATAATATTTCAACAAAGTCAAAAATACACCCTAATTTAATCTTTTACATTAATCCAGACAATAATATAATCTAATAGATTTACATATAGATAGCCTTTCCTTAAAGGGAAAGAATATCTGATTTGTTTTACTAAACACAGGGTTTAAACAACAGGATTAACCCTTCCCAAAGTTACTCCTGTTACGAAACAGTAGAAATTTTCAGTCTTTCCAACCTACTGCAGCTAAATGTTACTTTTATTTCCAATATGAAGATCACAAAGATGATGGGGCTTTTGCTTTCTCTCTGTACCAGGCCACTGAGAAGCCACAGAACAGTAACTGCAGGTGGAACTACCTGTAATTAAAACAATGTGGGAAATGTTTTTTTTTTTAAGGTAACTTTTAAGTTTCATGAATACTAGTGGAAATGGGAAAACCAAATCACTTTGTATAAAGTCCTTGCAAGTTGAAATTATTTTGAAAAATTAGCTTTATGACAGATCATAAATAGGTTTTATTAAGTACTGATACATGGGTTTTATTAAGTACTGACGATATTGTACCATTCTCTATGATAATTCTATAGCTGGTATCCTAATGTTGAGGTCTAAAAAGCTATATTATAGAAGTAATTGTTTCAGTATAGAAAAAAAATATTAGAAGTTAGATGAAGAGGTTTCCAAACTGTTTTTTGGCTACATGTTCCAATAAACTTACCCTTTGACCACATCTAGTTTTTCTTAAATGTAATGCCCTTATGCTTTCTTATGAGCACAGTAAAAACATTTATTGTTGCTATAATTCAAATATTATGACAAAGCACTCAAAAGAAGCTGTGCTCACCGCCCTACTCCCCCAAAAATCTGTCTGTCTTTCTTACTTTCTTTTTCTTTTCTGTTTTTTTTTTTTTTTTTTTTTTTAAGAGATAGGGTCTCATTCTGTCAGCCAGGCATGATCACAGTGGCATGATCATAGCTCACAGCAGCTTTGAACTCCTGGGCTCAAAGGATTCTCCTGCCTCAGCTTCCTGAATAGTTGGAACTACAGCATAAGCCCACCACACCCATCCTTTCTTTTTTTTTTTTTTTGAGACAGAGCCTCAAGCTGTCCCCCGGGGTAGAGTGCTGTGGCATCACAGCTCACAGCAACCTCCTACTCCTGGGCTCAAGCGATTCTCCTGCCTCAGCCTCCCAAGTAGCTGGGACTACAGGCGCCCACCACAACGCCCAGCCATTTTTTGGTTGCAGCTGTCATTGTTGTTTGGTGGGCCTGGGCTGGATTCGAACCCACCAGCTCAGGTGTACGTGGCTGGTGCCTTAGCCTATTGAGCCACAGGTGCCGAGCCCCATCTTTTCTTTTTAACACTATAACTATGCTGATTCTCTACCATGATTCTGCAAGTAGCAAACATAAGGTAAATAATATTTTCTAACTAACAAATCTTACCATGTCCAATTTACATTATGAAAACAGACTGGAGAAATGCCTGCTTTTTGGGATAGCTTTTTAATGGATGAACGATCATTTCTTTCTTCCTTTTTTTTTTTTTTTGTGAGAGAGAGTGTCACTATATTGTCCTTGGTAGAGTGCCATGGCGTCACAGTTCATAGCAACCTCAAACTGTTGGGCTTAAGCAATTCTCTTGCCTCAGCCTCCCAAGTAGCTGAGATTACAGGTGACCGCCACAACGCCCAGCTGTTTTGTTGTTGCAGTTGTTTAGCTGGCCCAGGGCCAAGTTTGAACCCGCCACCCTTGGTGTACGTGGCTGGTGCCATAACCACTGTGCTATGGGCACCGAGCCTGAATGATCATTTCTAAAACCAGATAATGCATATTTTCCAGCTGTAGAGAAATAACCAAACTACACACAATTACTGACTTTCTAAATTTGATGTTTTCCCCTTTGTATATAATCAGTTTCCTTTCATCAATAAAGTTTAAAATAAAAAATTTTAATAGAGGACAAAAATAAGAGGTTATATCTAATATCCCACTCCATGACACTAGATTTCTGTACTGCCTATATCTCACTAAATCCCAAAGTCATGACTATATCTTATTTATTTATTTACTTATTTTTGAGACAGTCTCACTATGTTGCCCTGGGTAGAGTGTCATCATGCCATCATAGTTCACAGCAACCTCAAACTCTTGGGTTCGAGTGATTCTTTTGTTTCAGCCTCCCAAATAGGTGTGATTAGAGGCGCCTGCCACAGCACCTGGCTAGTTTTTCTATTTTTAGTAAGCACAGGGGTCTCACTCTTGCTCAGGCTGGTCTTGAATTCCTGAGCTCAGACAATCCACCTGCCTCAGGCCTCCCAGGGTGCTAGGATTACAGGTGCAAGCCACCACGCTCGGCCTCTTTATATATTCTTGATTTTAACTCTTTGTTAGTTACAGGATGATAAATACTTTCTCCCCTAGTTTATAACTTATTTTACTTTCTTTACTGATAAAGATGAACTCCTCATTCACATACAGTAAAATTTATCAGTCTTTTATTTTGTAATTAGTGTTTTAAGTCTTGTTTTAGAAATTCTTTCCTACTCCAATATCTGAAACATATGTAAGTATATTTTCTCTTGAAAGATTTAAAGTTTTGACTTCTAACATTTAAGGCATTCATCTATCTGAACAGAATGGAGGCAAGAAGAGTATAAGAAAAAAGAATTCGTTATATACACATAGTATAACTCTCTCTCTCACACACACACACACACACACACACACGCACACATACACATTAAGCCCCCAGCTCCAGTTAGTTATGAAACTGAGATGCACAGAGTATGAAATGTACCATGGGCTCAGCACCTGTAGCTCAGCGGCAGGGCACCAGCCACATACACTGGAGCTGTCGGGTTTGAATCCAGCCGAGCCTGCCGAACAACAATGACAACTGCAACTAAAAAACAGCCAGGCATTGTGGTGGCGCCAGTAGTCCCAGCTACTTGGGAGGGTGAGGCAAGAGAATCGCTTTAACCCAAGAGTTGGAGGTTGCTGTGAGCTGTGACTCCACAGCACTCTAGCCAGGGTGACAGCTTGAGATTCTGTCTCAAAAAAAAATAGAAATGTACCATGGTACTGGAGCTTAAGCATCACCTAGCTTACCACCATTCCCCAACATAAAGAGAATATACATCATGTTTAGGAAACAGTTACGTAAAAAATAAAAACTACATTTTGGGGAATGTAAAATGTCCTATATTAGTGATTTTAAAACTATGAAAATAAACTTTATAGAATAAAAAGATGTTATTTATACCCCGCATATAAATGTATGTCCCTTCTTTTATTTGCTATTTACTTAAAAGTCTTTAAATATTTTCCTCCCGATTTGTCCCAAAAGTTTAAAAAAAAAAAAATTCCTCGTGCCTGTTTTGAAACAGGGCAACCAGCAAAGCCTCATCAGGATTTTAAAATATTAGTCAGTCATGTACTTGGGTGACTATAAGAGGACAAACTTGAATGAAACTTGAATGAAAATACTTGATGAACAGCAAAGCTAGTTAATATTCTTTCTTGATATGAGTTGAGGGTAGAAATACAGGAATGTTCTAATTTGTTTCATCTCTCCTTTGCTGAGGCTGGAATACAATGGTGCGATCGTAGCTCACTGCAGCCTCATATTCTTAGGCTCAAATGATCCTCCTGCCTCACCCTCCCAAAGTACAGGAACTAAAGGTACGAACCATCTCACCTGACCTCCTAAAAGTCTTTTTATGTTCCCTTACTACTACCCTTCAATGAGGGCTTAACTTCTTTTTAGTTCACAACTTGAAGACAGTGACATATTCTGAATGTTACTACCCATACTTAAGATTATAAGAAGGAAAAATCTCTAAGAAAACTGATGCTAGTTATCAGCTACCAGAACAACAGCATCTAACTCTTTCTCCCTCTTTTAATTCCAAGGTAGAACAAAACAGTACTAAGGGGAATAAATACGTTACAGGCAGAATTATATGAATTTGGTTATGTTGCCTACAGCCGCGGTAAATTATTCTTGTTCCAAAATAGTACCAAGGTAAAGACAGGTTTATACATATCTTGTTTTTTTTTTTTTAAGACCAGAATCTCACTTTTGCCCTCAGTAGAATGCTGTGGTCTTGTAGCTCACAGCAACCTCGAACCTCTAGGTTTGAGTAACCCTCATGTCTCAGAGCCTCCCAAGTAGCTAGGACTATAGGCGCCCGCCACAACACTCAGATAGTTTTTCTATTTTTTTTTTTTTTTTTTTAGTAGAGACAAGGTCTCACTCTTTCTTAGGCTGGTCTTGAACTCCACAGCTCAGGCAACCCACCTACCTTGGCCTCCCAGAGTACTAGGATTATTGGCATTAACCACTGTGCCCAGACGACTTCAATAGCAAAATTTAAACAACATTAACAGCTATAAATTCATTATATTCCTAGTAGTTCTTGTCTAGTAAGTTACCTGTGCTCGTTTTTCCATATCTTGGCAAGTACCTAGTTGTTCTTCCATTGCGACTCTGATTTGTCTTGCTTCATATTCCAATTGCCTTCTAGTCATATCCGTTTGTAAGGAAAACTAAAAGCACAAATAACATAAAAATATTAATATCTGTATATGTGTTTATCAACAAAGGCAAAAGAGTACATAAGTACAAATAAAGAAAATGAATAAACAAATGTGAAAGGTGTGGTGCATGACAAAATTACTCTTTACTACAAGGAGACCTTGATTAGAGATGACAGGCTCTCTCTGGATCCCTGAAGAGTTAACTCCCTTGCCTGACCCTCCCCCTATAGCTAGGACTATAGACATGTGCTACCATGCCTGGCTAATTTTTCTATTTTTAGTAGAAATGGGGTCTTACTTTGCTTAGGCTGTTCTCAAACTCCTGACCTCAAGTGATCCTCCTACGTTGGCCTCCCAGAGGGCTAGGATTACAGGCATGAGCCACCACACCCAGCCAAAAAGGCCTTGCTTTTAATTATTAAAAACGAGCATATTAATGAACACAACATAAAAAATCAGGTCCATTATTCTTAAGTTTATACCACAATCTGAGGCAAGGATTACCATATACATACAGACTAAACAGAATTTTCCATTTATAAAATGAAGACAATGGAATAAGAAAAATCTTATGTGTAACTTAGATAAATCATAAATATAATAAACAAAATCAACACAGGCTGATAAAAATTTAAAGTGAAGCAAAGCTGAAAGAAAACAGGTACTTCTTCACTGAGTTAACTCATTCAAAAACTTATTAACTCTCTAATAAAATTTCTAGGCACTGTGATAACTGCCAGGCATATAAAAAATGCTCTCAAGAGCCAATGAAAGCTAAAAATGTGACTGGATAAAATAATAGCTAATAGAATTACAATGGGCCAGAGGGGAATGAGAAAGGACTATAGGTTTTTCATGTCTGTGTGCCCACAGACAACTGCACCTGACCATGTCTGACCCAGGACCACACCCTGGTCCAAGAACTCCAAATTGCACTGTCAATTTAAGTTATAGTAGCTCCCATCCTTTTCCCTTGCAATATAGATGACTTTCATATGCAGGATGTGTTACCCTGGACATATCCAAATTATGGGTTGTAATACAGATGAAACAGTCTGTATGTTGCTTTTTATTCCCACTGAGCCCGTTGCAACTCCGTTAGTCCTCCACTTCCCAACCCACCCCCTGCAAAAAAATTAAAATGTTGAACATGACATGGTATGTTGTAATAATGTGGTTTAGATCTGATGTTTTAAGTAATGTCTAATATCTTAATAAAAATAGGTTGAGCATTTCCGTAAGAAAGTGTTCATTAACTTGGCTTCCCAATATAAAAGCAAAATTTGTGAAATTAGTTATAAATTACAAGCAGTGTTTATTTGCTAATGTTGCCAACAGTCCATAGTAAAGTCTTATATATTCTATTAAATAAATGTGATTTTTAATAAATTAATAGGAACTGATTTACTTGACAACTGATTTATATCTTAGATTGGAACCAATTAACTAGTCCTAAATTGTCATATATGCCTAAGTCCTTTTCTACATGTAGACAGCTGGACTTTAGATTTTGTATATTCTCTAATCACCAAAGTTAATAATGAGCAACACTGCTTTTCTTTATAAAAGTTAAAATTCTAGGCTGGTTCATTCCTGTAATCCTAGCATGCTGGGAGGCTAAGGCGGGTGGACTGCCCTGAGCTCACAGGTTTGAGACCAGCCTGAGCAAAAGTGAGAAGTTGTTTCTAAAAATACAGTGGGGCGCTATGGCGGGCGCCTATACTCCAGCTACTTGGGAGGCTAGGGCAAGAGTTGGAGGTTGCTGTGAGCTATGATGCCAGGGAACTCTACCAAGGGCGACAAAGTGAGACCGTCTCAAAATAAATAAATAAATAAAAAATGAAAGTTAAAATTCTCCAAATCTTTCTAAATTCCTAATCCTCTTCTGCTAACGATTCTCCAATAATTGTTCTTTCAAAATTTTTGTCTCCTTAGTTCTCAGGATGGTTTTAAGGACACTGTCAAAAAGACGGGTCCTTTTTCTCCTCTCAAAACCCTGGATGATTATTCTAAGGGAGTGAGCACTTAAAACTTCCAGTTTTGGCTCCTGCCAGCCCATGATCACTCCAGAAATTTGGCTAACTACATGTTTTAGAAAAGGTTTTCTCTCTTTCAACTTCTACCTCATCGTTCATTATGTTCTCTCAAAAGTGCTAATAGAAAATGAAAAATCTAAGAGAACAAATAATATTTTAATTACCCTATTTTTTTCTTTTTAAAAATTAAATAAAATATTTAGAGACAACAGTTGGAAGGCACAGAGTTGTTTGTGATCATTAGCATATTTCACAAATATTCTTTTATGTGTCATCCCATGAACAGAACAGTTGACATGGACAGGTCAGGTGGAGAGAGAAACTGATAAGACTAAATTTTTTTTACATTTGCAGACAAACAAACTTTAGTACTTACAAAAATACTAAGCTGTTGCCATTTATACCTGGACTATTTTTAAACTTTTTTTTAAAAAGACAGTCTCACTCTGTTGCCCTGGGTAAAGTGCCATGGCGTCAGCATAGCTCACAGAGACCTCCAACTTCTGGGCTCAAACGATCCTCATAACTCAGCCTGCCAAGTAGCGGGGACCTCGGGCACCCACCACAATGCTTGGCTAGGTTTTTTTAATTTTTAGTAGAGACAGGGGTCTCACTTTGCTCAGGTTGGTTTTGAACTCCTGAGTTCAAGCAATCTACCGACCTCAGCCTCCCAGAGTGCTACGATTACTGTGCCTGGTCAAAGATATTTTTGTTGCAAAAATTATCTGGCATGATTTCTATAATACAGTACAAAAGAAAAGGCAGATGGTAATAAATATTTCTAGAGTATGTATGGCAATTCAATACACAGAATTCAAAAGCTAGTTGCTTAGCTAAATCTTGAGGTCCTTTAGGATAGAAATTTGATAGATTTTCTCAACTAAGAGCTCAAAATAAACATCTGATGAAGCATAATGAAGTTTAAATTATCTTTTTTTGTTGAGACAGAGTCTCACTCTGTCGCCCTGGGTAGAGTGCCACAGCATCACAGCTCATGGCAACCTCAAACTTCTGGGTTCAAGTGATCCTCTTGCCCCAGCCTCCTAAGTAGCTAGTATGTGCCTTCATAATGTCTAGATGGTTTTTCCACCTTTAGTAGAGTCTGGGTCTCACTCTTGCTCAGGCTGGTCTTGAACTCCAGAGCTCAGGCGATCCACCTGCCTCAGGCCCCCCAGATTGTTAGGATTATAGGTATGAGCCGCTGTGCCCGACCCTTGAAGTTTTAATAATTTTTATAAACAACAATTCATTGAAACACACTACAGTTTGTAAATAACTATAAATTCAGCTATCCTAAATTATTAATGGATAACCTAGACACTTTTATAGATCAAGTCGCTGAAGTCTAAAATCAGTTGTTACTTACATTTTCAGTTAAAGGAAGACTATCTATTCTTTTAGTGAGATTCTGAAGTTGTGCATAGTACCAGTCTTTCTCTTTTTCTTCTTTGTCGAGATCAGCAAGAAGCAATGATCTATTTTTTTTAAAAAAACAAGGTAAGTTTAAACAATGCTAATACACATTACATACATAAGAGCAATCCTTAACTAGCTGTTACTGTAAAGTTATCTGCTTAAAATATTAATAATTAATGAAAAATTTATACTGATTTAGACTTTTGGAGATAGAACTTAGGATGTTATAATAATTAAGTCATTAGAATTTGAATATTTAAAAGGGTTTTTTTATTTTTCTTTCTATTTGGTAATCATCCTTACTGGAATACTTAACATTTCAACCAAAGGCTTTCTTCCTATTTATTTATAATCCAAGAATACAATGATAGGTAAAAGATAGAGATACAAGAAAACCCCAAATTAGAACAAGAATAAAAAGCATAACAAAAGAGTTAAGAAAAGCAGCAAATATGCCAGCAAACAAACCTAGAGCGTAGGAGGCTTCTATCTGGGACCCAGATGGGGCTTTGGAGCTTCTCAGCAGCCAAAATAATAATAAATATATTCTCATTTTGTAATAAGAGGAAGTTATTCTGAGAGAGAAAAACTCAGTCTTTCTAGCACTTGAAGATGAATTTGTTATGTAATTCCTGAACAACCCAGTAGATGCTCTCAACAGCAATTTAGATCAAGACACTGCATGAACACAAACACACAAGAGTGATCCTGGGACAGACGTCAACAGGTACAAAAAGCATATGCTCTATCACTTTTGATACGGCTCTGTCCCCAAGCAACCACTGTGACGTAAAACAGTTACCTTAAACAGAAACACACAGTAAGAATGTTATGGGATAAAATTCAATAGGTACAGAAAGCTCATAGTCTATCTCTTCTGATAAGGAAGGCTCTTTTCCAGAATGACCACTGTTACAATTGTATATATTTCTACAGATGTTCTATAAAAAATACAAAGGTATATGTGCATACTTATATGTACATTTTAAACATAAATGGTATTAATAGAATGTTCTTGTAGTACATGTTGTCCTATAGCTTTTTTTTTGTAGAGATAGAGTCTCACGCTATCACCCTCGGTAGAGTGCCGTGGCATCACACAGCTCACAGCAACCTCCAACTCCTGGGCTTAGGCGATTCTCTTGTCTCAGCCTGTAACTTTTTTTTTCACTTAAAAATCTATCTCAGTTACAGAGCGGAGACAGTGAGGAGGATGCGTCTGGCTCCCGCTCTCACAGCCATTGCAGTACATTGAGCTCCATAGAGACAGGGCCGGGGCAAGTGAGAGCCGGACGGGCACTGGGCGACTCTGTGCCTCGCTGAGGAAAAATAACTAAACATGGGCAAAGGAGATCCTAAGAAGCCGAGAGGCAAAATGTCATCATATGCATTCTTTGTCGGGAGGAGCACAAGAAGAAGCACCCAGATGCTTCAGTCAACTTCTCA
>CAUYRH010056846.1:0-10517 GCA_963574655.1 Perodicticus potto
AAATTCACATGAAACTGACCTAGGCATAGGGAATGGGGGTTCCACATTTAGTCCCAAGTGCAAAGCGAAGGAGACACTGAAAAAAAGCTAAAATCTTAACACTTAGGGATATAGCTAATATTTTCCTTCACGACTTAAAGAAAAAGACCCTTATTCAACTTTTGCTATGAAATATCTGGATGTAGCTTCTAAAATGCTACTATGCCATGGAAGTTTGAGAACATTAGGTTACAAGAAGCAGTCCCCAGGGCCAGAGAGCCTGCTGTTGCCTAAAGATGTGCAACATCTTAAAAGTATTTGTCAGCCTCTGACAAATATGACCCATGACAGCAGCAAGACATCCAGCTACAAAAACTGAAAGCGAGCGCATCCAAATTCAACCCTTGCCAGAGAAGATGGCTAGCAGAAAACCATTTGAAAATTTCTTTCAAAAGGAGTGCTCCTTTCTCAGTATGTCAAGGGCAAAAAGGAAGCGTTCCTGGTGAATACAGTCCCCTCTACTTGCCTTAAAGTCAGGTGTGTAATGAAGTCCTCACATTCTGTTAACTTAATGGTTTCACAACCTTCCTTGAGAAGCAAAATTGCAATACGTAAAGTGAGAGGATTTAAAATAATCTCGGCCTCACTCCTTTGCCATCAAGGTGACCTTAGTAAAGTTATTTAATCTTCTTCTATCCTAAGTCCCTTACTTTTAAGAAGAATAATAAAAAATACTTTTTACTATTGTGAATTAAATTAGATAATAGATGCAAAGAACCTAAAAAATGTTTAGGACAAAGCAAATATTGAATCAATATGAATATATAGAAAAAGTGTGGTTTATAACTCAAAGCTGAAGTAGTCGCTATTGCTTTATCAATTACACAGTGAACTATAGAATTTCCTTGATAAAAACTAAAAACGTAAATTTTCACACATTTCCTTTTGTATGGAAAGGGCAATGACAGCACAGAGGTACACAGAGAAAATAAACCAAATTCAAGGCCTAGGAAGCTGCAATGTATAAATTCTGAGCCACTGAAGAATAGTGTTCTCTTCCTACATAAGCTATTATGTTCCACTGTCAAATATAATTAAGCAATATTCTATTATATTCCAAATTTATTACATTATAAACTACTTCATCATATTTACCTGCCTTTAACAATGCAATACTTAAGTCTTGCATCATAAACAAAGTCAGAAAAGTGTAAATATCAATGTATAAGAAAATAAATTTAAAGATGATTGTATTTAAATATAAGTAAACAGCCATAATCAAACTAAATACTAAATAATTTGAAAAGGAATAATCATATACATCTTTTCTTGAAATATCTAAAAGCATGATAAACCCAAATGAACACATGAATAAAAATAATCCTAGAATTGTAACTTAATTTGTAGAATTTCCATGGTTTTTTATTCCCTAGACAAAGAGAAAAAATGTTTTAAATTTATTCAATTGATTCTCTAGTGACCTGAAATATTAACACACGTATCTAAGCCACTGTTTCTGGCAGACTCTAATCCACCATTTTTTTAAGAACATGATTCTTCTTACTTTCATATTCAAATACTGAATATGGTAAATTCAATTCAGATACTAAATACTGTAAATTCAAAACCTCACAAGGCTATCTCTATAAACTCTGGAAGAACAAAAGGAATTGTTTTTTGTCACAGTTCAAAAGGTAGCAACCACATTTTGCAGCATCCTGCTGCCTCTGAATTAATTTAGCTTATTTATGACCCACTGAACCCTCTTCTTGTCACTGCTCAAGTGACTTCCTACCACTGTGAGGTTCTGATGTCTTAACTTTTTTTCCAGACTTCTAGAATACTGTTTAGGATCCTGAAACCCTCATTTAAATAAAGGATAAGTTTTAGAAAATCTTCTCTAATGAAAATACACTTAATCTATTGGTATTAACTTTTACACACAGAGGGATAAATCTAAGCCTTAACACCAAATTTTCAAATAACTTATTTGCTGAAAATGTCATTATGTCATTATAAGATGTAGAGATGATAGATGAGGAATGTGTGTGTGTGTGTGTGTATTCATATAGCATTCTGATTTTATAATTACTAAAAAGTAATGAACCATTAGCATTCATTGTGACAGAGCATGTGAAACACATACAAGGTCAATGTTAAAATTTAGGAATAGAATACAGGAAAGCAAGTTAGTAAAGGGAAGGTTTTCTGTTTTGCACTCAGGAGGAAATGGCTAAGGCAACCTGTGAGCAAACAGGTCAGCAACAGTAAAAATGAGCTTCCCAAGTCACAAAGAGGATCACTATTAAGAAACCTGGCTCCTACCTTCCTAGCCCTTATCCACCCAATCAACTCCACCGCCCACCAGTTATTTTTTTTACTTTCTGAGCAAGGAAAGAGACTTCATGTATGTATAGTATTCTATACCCAATGTTGTAAAGCCACATGCCTCTACTTGCTTGAAAACTATTTTACAAAAGGTAGCCCCTTCACTTTCACATAGTTAAAAGTTTTAGTGATTACTATAGTGATTTCCTTTGAATTAATTATAGCAAAATGGAAAGTGTTAATCTATCAACAAATATGTGATTTCTTTGTATCAGTTTCCTCATCTGTAATATACAAATACAAATCATATCTAACACACTCACAGGTGTCAGTGCTGGAACACACAGTGTAAATAATAACCATTTCTCTAAACTATAGTGTAAACAGACTGTGCAATCTTCTCTTACTCTGCATGAACCAGGGTGAGAAGGGAAGAAAAGGTGGATACTGCACACTTGGAACAACCCAACCAAAGGTCTGCAGCAAGAGGGAAAGTCACACAAGATGAGCAAACATAAAAAAAGCTTTGAAAATTTAAATTCCCAAGGACTGGCCATTCAGAGGATCCACAGAGAGCTAATTCTGTGTATCTGAACACTGATGCACCTCTCTCTACACCCCAGATTTTTGCCTATTGTGTTTCCTCTTTACAAATCGCTTCTCTTCCTCTCCTGATGTCAGAATATGATGGCTCCATTCAACCAGGTGCTGAAGATGAAAATCATGATTCACTGGCAATCGCTTTTTTTTTAAACCTAAAACACACAAATTCAAATCCTCATAGCAACTCTGTGCATGCTAGTCTACTGCTGAGAACATCATCATCTCACATCATCTACCGAATAAATCCCAAATTTCACTGCCTAGTTTTCAAGGTATTCCCATCTGATCCCATTTGTCTTTAGGGCTCTCTCTGTACCTCAGTCAAATGGCAAGAATCAGGGCTCTCTACATTCACATTATACCCTCCCTCCTTCATATGTTACCACCACCCGCTATTCTTACAGGCCCTTCCTGTTGTCTAAGTGTCTAAATCACACTGAAGTAGGATCTAGCTGCCCATTCAGGACCCATTCTCTCTTTCCCATCACCTACAGTACATGTATGCTCACTGCAGTACAGTGGTTCTCAACCTGTGGGTTGTGACCCCTTTGGGGGTCGAAAGGCCCTTTCAGAGGGGTCGACTAAATACATCCTGCATATCAAATATTTACATTACCATTCATAACAGTAGCAAAAAATTACAGTTATGAAGTGGTAATGAAAATAATTTTATGGTTGGGGGTCACCACAACATGAGGAACTGGATTAAAGGGGTGCAGCTTTAGGAAGATTGAGAATCACTGCTGTAGTATCTCAAAACCTTTCTGCTTGAAGCTTAATATTCAGAAAAAGTCAGGCTCCATTTTCAGATCCAGGGATAATATCGCCTTGGTTCACTTAGGCCAACATGCACATTCTTTCATCCTGTCCTTAGGTTAAAGGAATACTTGCAAACCAGGCATTCCAATCACAGTAGACTTCAGAACAATTTCTTGAAATACTGGACAGTGTCTCTTTTCTGGAGATTGTTGTCACATTGTTAAGAATCTCAGAATTCACTTCTGCTACTCTCGTAATAGTCAGGGAAAACAGCAGAGATTGTAACACCAGCGAGAACTAAAGGAAAAGCCCTCAAGTACTGTATGTCCTCTGCTCCCCATAAAAACCCTTTTAGTTACGTGAACCAATAAAGCCACTGTGTTGTTTAAAATACTTTGATTTGGATTATTTGCTGTCAAACCCATCTTAAGTTAATGTTAACTTGCAGTCAAACCCATCTTCTTGCCAGGGCCCAGGACTGGCCAGGTCTCGGGCCCAGCTTAACTAGGTTCCGGACACAAACCGCTAAGTTACCTTGCTCTGGTACAGTTTCTCTTAGGTGCCCGAGGACTATCTACTTTAGCGAGAGAGAGAGTGTGTGAGTCTTAGAGAGAGTAAAGCAGTCTTTTTAGAAAGATAGATCTTAGTCTTTAGCAGAGCTTAGTAATCTTCAGCAGAGAGATACTGTGCTAGCGTTCTGCAGGCAGGCGAGGAGACAGAGTCAGAGTAAGCGGGTCCGTGATGGAATGCGCATGCTCCTTGACTGCTTTCTCCTCCAGCCTAATATAAGGGTAATCTCATGCTTCTCAACACCACACGTGTAGAGACTGCCAACTCACCACTGCTCTCATCTCGCAAGCTCTCATGCTTGTTAGGAGAGCCAAATCCCTCTCTATGCCCTTTCCACCCAGGTATTCCATGGTTGAGCAATACAGGTATTTCTTATACCTGTCACTCCTAGCCATGAGCTATATGGGCTGCAACAAAAAGGTGTATATTAAATAGTACATGTCTAATAATCTCTTTCGTAGCTTCAATATCTATATTCAATTTTAAATGATTTATTTATAAGTTAAATTATAAGGACAAAATTAAAAAGATAGATTGTATAGAAATGACTTGAGAGTTAAACATTTTCAAATAACTTGATATGGAACATAATATATCTAAATAAATAATTCCTAAATTGAAAATTATAAATACACCCTTTGGCAAAAACCCTGTATCATGGTGTTCTTTCATAAATCTAAAATATAGTAGCAAGAATATATTAACGTGGACAATTTTACCTCTGTTGGCTTTCATTATTCCATTTCTTTTATTCACTCTCATTTCATTTTGCATAAGTATGATTTTCTTAGGTACATTTGAAAGTGTTCCAGGCACAGATTTTCATTATTCGGTGACAGGAGGACTTTAGTTCTAATTGCTTTGACAGCTTTGCTTTAAATCTTTCATATCCTCATTCACGCTAATCAACCAAGCAAGTCTTTGTCAAGCCGGAGCATGGCTGCAGAACCTTTTATTAAATCAAATGCTTTACTTTTGTGAGGAGGAAAAAAAAAAAAAAGCAATATATTGAAACATAATTTAATAATATTATTTTAAATGAACTCCAACCACAAAATAATAATACCAAAATGATGAGAAACATTAGATATATTAATACACTAAGCTAGTAATATTTAGATCTTTAAATACACAAACTGATTATTAAAGCGATCTATATAAAAATACTAAACTTAATGCTATGCACCAAATGTGTTTTCCATAAAGTTATTTAGATAAAGTTGGCCTCCTTAGCAGTATTGGTCTTTAATAATTACAGCGTCCTATACATCAAAAGATTATGGTGGTTAGTACAAGTTTTAATAACATACTTATTACACTCAGGACCTTAACCAGAATAAAGATGAATGAGGTACAAGTACAAATAAATGTTATTATGTTCAGAATGCTGATGAGCTAGTATGATCTTCAAAAAAAAAACAAGCTGAGTTTCTACACATACACAAGTGGTCACAAACCATGCACATCTTTTTATCTTTTACTTAAAGTGCTAAGAGGCAGGATTAGTATATTGCACATCCACAATCAGCAGGCCACAAGTGGGTATGAATGTGTGAAACCTCACTTTTCCCCCCTATCTCCAATGGTCACTGACATTACCCACGGGGTCCCTATTCAAAAAAACAGAAAAATAAATATAAAACTCCAACTAATATTGATATTTACTCCTTTGGAAAATTGAATTCAGCTGTCCCATGGGATCTACGGGATATTGGTTCCAGGACCATCCAAGAATAATAAAACCCCAGCACACTCAGGTCCCCACAACTGGCTCTGCAGAACCTGCAGATATAAAACTTCAGTCCTGGCTGTGTGTGGGTTTTGCATCCTGGGAAAAGTTTTGATCAACATTGGGTTGCAGATGTGGCACCTGCAGATACAGAAGGCCACTCTGTTTACTAAAAAAATCTGTGTAAAAGCAGAGGCACACGATTGAAGCCCGTGTTGTTCACTGATCAACTGTATAGCTCAGGAAGTCGGTATAAACACTGGTCATTTCTGCCTTCCTCATAGTTTGTCCCATGTATAACGTTTATAACTATTTCACTCTGAAAAACATTAAATAATTGCTATTCAATAAAACTGAATATAACCGACTTAATTTAAATAAGAAATACGTATTGGCCTTTTTTCCCTTTACTGGATATTTCTAGTTTTCCTGCATCACTAAATATCTGAAGCAGAGTTCTAATAATTTCAAGATCGCTAGGTTTGTTACAAATGTTTGAAATTATTAAGTTCTTATTAGCTAAGAACAAGAAAGATTACCAAAATATGACCTATAGAAGTTTCATAGTTTAGTTCATTACAGATGTTTTTTTCAAAATCGTCATATAGAGACCAAGGAGATTTATAATTTTATTTCTAACTTCAATTAGCTACTTTCCCTCCTCCAAAGCTGAATACATTCTTTAAGAATAACTGAATACTAGGATTGACTAGGAGAAACCTCATACTAGTCCAACTGCTTTGAGCAATTTCCCAGTTGATGCTGTGTTAATGGCACTAACCTTCAATATGACAGTCAAGCATAGTCTTTAACAATGTAATAGAAGTGGACTATTTCACCAATATTACATTTCCACTGTTTGTGATAGGGCCACCAAATGTCTTTACCTAATGACAATAAAATATGCAAATGTTTATGAAGAAAACTTTGATTAGGCTTTATGTCTGTACGATAAACTGGTTAAGAGATTTATTGCACAGACATGTCTCTGCTTCACTACTTTCCATGTGAACTTGGGCTATTAATAGCTCTCTTTCAGTATCCTCATTGGAAAAATGAGGAAAGTATCACCTACTTCACTGGGTTATTAAAAGCATTAAATGAGTTATGGTAAAATTCTTAAACAGTAACTGGTAAATACCAGAAGCTGTATAAACATGGGCTGTTACCTACAATTACAAATGTCTCTGAGTTTCTCGAACAGATGTCCTAAGAAGCACAGATAACATTCTAATGAAGTCAAAATACCTTTCACATCCTAAAATACCTGTCAATCCTCACATGTTTTATTTAAGAGTATGATCTACTTTATAAAACATAGCATCAAGAAAAATGATGATTAAAAAACAATATTCCTAAATCTCTGCCTTACAAGGGGAAAGCAGACATACAGATGAATTTGTTAAACATGCATCGTGTCAGCATCTCTCACAAAACGTGAGAGAATAAAAAATAATTTATCTAAAGCCAGAAGCACTAATTAACAGTAAGATCAGAGGAAAAGCATTTAATTTCCAATCCTCAGGTCTGTACAAAATAACTGTCCATGGGCTTTCAAAGAGACAGAGTTTGGCAAAGCAATTTACAGCCTCTAAAGCATCTCCCCAGCAATGTTGTGGTTGTGATTGTTACTGGAAGTAGATAAATTCCTACCTTTGTGATCTTTCTCTCTGACTGAAAAGCTCTTTACTCTAATACCAGGATCACATATACATCAACTCTGCATTATCATTTTCCACTTTTGTAGAGAGCATGTGCCATTGCTTTCTGCACTTTTTGTGTTGCAATGTTTACAATCCAGGTGTGCTATCTTAATGCAAAAGATCTGTACCTTGTTTTTCCCTAATAGATTACTGTCAAGAGACTAGTTCTAGGTTCTTCAAAATAAATCCATGGCATCCACAAACTATCAGGTTTTAAAAGCACTATTAAGTGGACTCAATGAAGCCAAAAGTAGGGAGCAGAGCTAAGAAAGAATAAAGACAAGTGTACATCATCTCTGCCGAAGCAAGCTGCAACTCCAAGAAAGAGGATCTAAGAAAACAAATTCCAGGTACAAAGCCCATCACCAAGAGGACAAGAGACCCCTCCCCTAAGCAGGAGGCTCACTGTGGGCTCTCCACAAGTAAGCAGGAAACAAAAGACCTCCCATTTTACCCCAGAGGAGAGAGCCGCCTAACTTGAGGCCTCCTTCTCTAGGGAGATCCCACTTGTGAGCCAAGGCATCGTCCTGCCTGGAATAAAATTTTAATAAAATTTAACAAACATTTTTCCCACAATTATGAACTCCCAGTCCACCCTTCCCTCCTCACCTGGAGGTCTGAAGGTCTGCCCCATGCAGAGCCCAGAGTGTTTGGCAATTCCCTTCGAGGCCTGGGCATTCTGTGGGCCACTGGAAAGCAGCAAGACAACAGTGACTCGAGTAGAAGCAGGGAGACAGGGGATAGAGAGCTGCGCCATGACAGTGGGTGGCAGGCGGAGGCACTGATACCCCTGTTCTGACTTTGGTAGGCATGTTCTGACTTTGTCTGTTTTGTTCTGACTGGGTGGCTCAGCAGAGAAGACCAGGCTCCATCCCTTGGGTTTGCAGGATAATACGCCTATGTATTTCTACTATTGCACCACTAAAGACCCTTTGAATTCTCCTTCTGGAGCAGTGATTGTACTGCCTGGAACATTCTTATTAGAACTCTCAAACTGGGCTGCCCACTGAGGGACCCTCCCAGGTTGAGCAGCAGTTTTTTGTAGCAGGAAAGCACTGATTCTCCTTCTCCAGCTGTCATTGGTGGGGGCAGGGCACCATTGTTGCTTGTATCTCTCCCCACCTGAGATTTCAGCCTAATACCATGATTTCTTAGGATTGAGTAGAGGCTAGCTGACTTCAAGAAAGACCCAGCTTGCACTATCTCAACAAACACATCGTCAGAGCCTCAGGCTGCAGCTCTGAAAGGGACCTTTGTAAGGCTGTAGGGGAAAAGCCACAATCACAAGCCACAACTCATTGGTAAAGGGCTGGTTAACTCCAGTTCCTGGGACCAATCCAATTTCACCCTACCAGTTTTAATTGCCAAACTGCAGAAAATACTCATGGGGCTGAACAAGTAGAACAACTCTGGCAACATGAATAATCAGAGTACATCAACTCCCCTAAGGAATGACAAAGGAAATACTGTAGGAGACACCTATGAGAAACACTTTGGCATTAAGGGATTGGGGAAGGGATTTATCATCATTGGCTCTCATTAATGAGACGCATGAAAGCATGAAAGTATGTACATCATTGGTTAGCAGTCTCCACACCTGTGGCATAGGTGGCCACAGGATTAGTTCTATAAATAGCTTCAGGAGAAGTTAGCTGGGGTTCCTCCTTTGGCTCTGCTTCTCTCTCGGAGAACACCATATCGGTGCTCCCCTACTAAGACTGCTGCTAAGAGATTGCTGCTGAGATGCTCTCTCCTACTAATATTGACTACAGACTACAATTTCTAAGGTGCTTTGGCACCTGAGACCTGAACGAGACCTACCCCAAGTAAGCTGGTGCAGCAGTCTGTATCCAGACAGTTGAGTGGTCCAGGACCAGAGACCTAGCATCCCAGCTCTGATGAGGCCCTGGGCTGGGGCCAGAGACACAGCATCACAGGCCCCAACAAAATACAACAAAAGATGCTATTCATAGACAAATGGTTAAATTGTCAGAAATAGAATTCAGAATATGGATGGCAAATAAGATGAATAGAATGGAGAAAAGATGGAAATATAAATCTAAAGAGTAGTCCTAAAGTTGTCTCAAGAAATTAATGAATCCAAAGACAAAGTTACCAAAGATATGGACATAATAGCAAAGCTCAATAAATTGAAAAAGTTATTCGAGGAGCTTCAAAGTACAGTAGAATCCCTTAGTAATAGAGTTGAGTGGGCAGAAGAAAGGATGTCTGAAACTGAAGACGAAGTTTCTGAACAGTCCCAAGAACTAAAAGAGACAGAGAAACAGAAAACAAGAACAGAACATTGCCTGAGAGTATTGTGGGATCAGTCCAAAAAATAAAACATCCAACTAATAGGAATTCCTAAAGGAGAAGAAGATGGTCCTAAAGGCACAGATGCTCTACTCCAATATATTATGAAGGATAATTTCCCAAGCATGGCAAGAGATTCACATAGAAGAAAGTTTCAGAACTCCAGCAAGACTCAATCCAAATAAAGCATCTCCTAGACACATTGTTATTTACTTTTCCAAAGTTAATGTGAAGGAGAAAATCCTGCAAGGAAGCACATGTAAGAAAAGCAAAAAGGGAGAAATTTTAGAATGACTGCCGGTCTTTCATCTGAAATTTTAGAGCCAGAATAATAAGGTCACAAACCTTCAATCTTTTAAAATAAAACAACATTCAACCTAGGACCCTGTATCCAGCTGTACTGAGTTTCATTTGTGATGGAGATATAAAATACTTTGCTGACATACACATGTTGAGGAAATCTGCCATAAATAAACCAGCTCTCCAGGAAAAACTCAGAACCGTTTTCCATAATGACCAGCACAATGGTCTAC
>CAUYRH010056848.1:0-24600 GCA_963574655.1 Perodicticus potto
AGCAAACTGGCAGTTTTATTATTATTGTTGTTGTTTAGAGCCCTGTGGTGATATTTCTGGGGATGTGCCAATGGTAGGGACGATGTGAGCAGACACGGCTCAGCCAGTCCCCGGCCAACCCCATCTCGGAGTGGGTTGGAGTGGGTCTCCTGCCTGCCTGCTGCATGCGGCCTGGGTTGGAGTAAACCAAGTGGACGAGAGACTTCCGAGGCTTGGGTGCTCACTGCCCCACCAGCCCGCTTCTTGTTCCCTGTCTAGAGAGTGATAATGAGAACCTGTTCTAGATAAACCCAGAAATACTGATGGGGAAGAGAAACCTGTGGGTTCATTCATTCATTCACTTAAAAAGTGTGGAGTGAGCCCCACTGTGCATGTTCCAGGCACTGGGGACATGGTACTGACCTAGTCTGTCCCCACGGACAGAGCTTACTTTCCCCAAGGCAACCAAGGCAGCAGGAGGAACACAGCATGACCCGTCCTGGGGGCAATTTATGGAAAAGGGGGCAGGGAATGCCTGGGGGTGGTGGTTATTTTTACAGGTGATCTGTTTCTGGATGGCCTCATTGGAAAGGGACCAAGAGTCCCTGGGAGAAGAGGGGCCCTGCAGCTATTCAGGGAAGGGCACTGGATGCAGCAGCAGGCGAGGCTCTGTTGGGGTGGCAGGTGGCGGGTGGCGTGCTCACTGCGGGGGTGGGGTGGGGGTGGGGGCGGGGAGGAACTGCAGAGAGGAGGGGAGTGTGGCAGGAGTGGGGCCTGGCCTGGAAGGATTTACCCTGAGGCGGTGGATGGGAGCACCAGCCCCGGGGGGGGATTTAGCATCTTATTTCTGCACTCATGGTCCTGTTTTCTTAGAAAGTCCCTCACGACCCCGGTTCATGTAAGCTGGATTCACCCAGCTCTTGGGCCACTGAAGCTACTTTGGATGTTTCCTCCGAGTGGGAGGAGGCCTGGGGACGTACCTGTGGGGGTGATGGCAGGGCAGGGTCAGAGTTCTCAGGAAGAGCTCAGAGGGTGGCAGCCCCCACAGGGGGGCAGGGGTCATCCTAATGGTCTGTTTCCCAGTAGGCTTTCTGTTCCCCTGGGACCTGCAAAGCTAAATGCTCTTTGGAAGTTCGCTCATCCCTGGGGACTTTGAAGCTGCCCCCTTCTCCAGTGTGTTAATGCCAACATTTGTTCTGGAGCAAAAGGAAGATGTTTGCTTCAAAGGCATCTTGTTTTTACTTTCTTTTTTTCCCCTTTAGGTAAAAACCTGTCTCTGAGGACCTAAGCCTCCTCCTGTGATACCTGCCCTTCCCAGCAAACCTCTACCCCAAGGAGTTCCAGAAAGAACCCCACAGGGCCTCCCCACAGCCAGACAGACCTCCTCTCCCACCCCCAGGTAAGGCTGCTGCGCCGCCCACCACACCCATCTCGAGTTTGCATTTTTAACTGAAAGTGTGGGGATGCAGAGATTTTGTTTTACAGAAGGGCTGCAGGGAGGCACACTCTGTGCTGGCCTCTGGTTTGGCTCATGGCGTCTCTGTGAACTAGTAAGGGAGGAGGGGCAAGGCCCCAGGAAAGTGGGGGTGGAGCTCGGTGAGGAGAAGCCCCCATCTGTGCTCTGAAACTGGTCAGCCTGGCCATGGGGGACTCAGTTCTGGGACAGAGGAGGGATGGGCATGCGGGGGTCTCCTGTCAGTGTCAGCATGATGTGCTGTCACGGCCAAGGCCAGGGAATGCCTTCCCTCCATGGTCTGTATTCTACTGTCCAGATGGCCCCACAGCCCAGTGAGTGGCCCTAAAGCCACATCTGCTTCTAGAGGGGACAAATGTTCTTATCCTAAGTGGATGGATTGCAGTTGCAGGTCATTCTGGCACTGACCACCAAGAGCCAGTGCTGCACTCCGCAGGGGTAGGGCAAAGGCTCCTGTAGGGCAGCCCTACTTTGGGTGCCAGCTGCAAGGGCCGCTTCTACACCTCTGTCCTCAAATTCGGGGGACACCATGACCCTCTCAGTGCCAATAATTTGCCAGAACAATTCATAGAACTCAAGAAAGCACATCACTCCCAATTACACTGCTGCAGCAGAGGACACACATAGGGCAGGTCTGGAAGGGTCCCAGACACACACAGAGCGTCCATGTCCTCTCCCTGTGGACTTAGGTCACCCTTCTGGGTTGTCTGTGTGTTTGCCAACTAGAAAACTCCCAGCTTTGGATCCAGAATGTCACCAGAAAGTCTTTTTACATCGTCGACCATGCAAGCGAGCTTGTCCTCTGGGCTCCTTTGAGGAGGAGGATGAGATTTCCAACACTCCAACCTCATGCTCGGCCAGACCTGCCCCCAATACTACCTGAGGCCATCAAGAGTCACGTGGCCTATAGAAGGTCAGGTGTGGTGTAGAGGGGCTTGCTGTGAATAAGGAAAGACATTCCTGTCCATTGGAAATTCCAAAGGGTTTAGATGTCACCTCCCAGGAACCAGGGACAAAAACCAGACAAATTCTTGACTAAACCCCTGTGAAGTTCAGGACAGCCCTGCGCCCCACTGGTAAGCGGTGCAGAGCTGTGGGCTAGTGTCACCCAGGGCAGGGACATGTGAGCTGGGACGCCTACAGTCAGGCCCATGCGTGCTCAGCTTGTCTCTGGAGGCAGTGGGTGCTGCTCCACCCAGGCCTTTGTGGAGCTTCTTTTCTTGCTGTGGGCTCATTGACCCACTGACCAGTGAGCGTCTAACCATCCAGTGATATGAGCACGTGTCAGATGTGGCGAGCCCTGTGCCAAGTCCCGACCTGTGTGGTGTTTACTTTCCAGTGAGGCCGAGAGAATGAATAGGCACAGACTCCAGTAACGTGGGGTAGTGATCGGGCCAGGTGAGGAGGCAGGGGCTGCTGTGTGCGGGATGGAGTGTGGTGAGCTCCGTGAAGCAGGGAGGGGGCCCCGACAGGTCTGGAGGAGCATCTGGCAGAGGGAACAGAGGTGCAAAGGCCCCAGGGCAGTGGTGTATGGGCGAGGGAAAGGGCTGCCGTGCCCAAGCGACTGGGTGGGCTGAGGGTGGGGAAGACAAGGCAGTGTCCAGGCTGGGTCAGAGGCCTACAGTCTGGGGAGGAGTTCATATTTTGTCTCAAGGGTAATAGGGGCCGCTGAAGGGCTCTGAGAAAAGTGGGGGGCAGATTGGAGCCACTGCTCTGTCCTGGGGAGGGCTGATTGTGGACCTGGAACAAGACATGCGGCAACTCCGGGGCTATGTCCTGAGATGAGACTGTAAACAAGTTTCCTTTCGTACTGAAATGGCTCTGATACCCCCGTGCTGCAGCCACAAGGGACCCCATAGGCAACCCAGAAAGACTGACGGGGACAGAGCTGGTAGCTGCAGCGTGACCAGCTGAAAGGTCGTGGTCCCTGCGCTGTGTCCTCCCTCTCCCTCTCGGACCGTGTTGAGGCAAAGCCGATACCTCTTTGTTCTGTGCTGAGATGGTGGCCTGGCCACCCGGCTCTGTGAGAGGTTTATATTGGACACCCGGTTTGGAGCTGGCCTTGGTATGGGACCAGTGGCCCAGAGGGGTCTTACACCATCCCTGGAGCCTGAGGCTTCTGCTTCCAAGTTGGTGCACCCAGCTCTGTCCCAGGGAGAGTGGTCAAGTGCAGACATCCCGCAGCAGGTGACAGAGGCCTCATCTCCCTGCTCTTCTAAAAATGCTTCTCCTGGCTGCCTCCTCAAAGAAGGGCCTGAGAATCAGTGTCCCCATCACACAAAGGTAAATTCTGGGTGTCATGGGAGCTGAAAGCATGAGACCAAAGTGTCCCTAGGTCTGGGAAGTCCAGGGCTCCGTGGAGTTGCTGCACAAGCTCCCTCGGCCTGGTGTGTTCACTTCCAGCCCTTGCTGGCTCTGAAGGTTCACACTGGGCTGCACTGTGGGGCTGTGCATTTGGGAGTCTTCCCTGGCCAGTGGGGCAGGGTGGAGGAGGGACGCTCTTAAGGGAAGGCCCCCAAGCGAGGGCCGACGCACACACAGCCCCCAGCTGCCCCGGAAGCCAGCAGGCTGCATGTGGCCCTGGAGCTCTTTCTATCTTGTCATCACCTTCTGGAAGGCAGGTGGCAGGTGCCTGAAAGAAGAGGGCCAGGCACAGGGGTCAGGGTCAGGTGCGCTCAGCTCTTCAGCACCCGTGGACACCCTCCCCAGGGCAGCACTCTGACTCTTTACCTGGGAGCTGGACACAGTCTCAGAGAGGGGCTGCTAAGCCCACCCTCGGATGTACCCGAGCCCCTGCCTGACCACATCCTCTGAGGCCCCCAGTGACCCAGGTGCAAAGCACTTCCTCAGAGCAGCTTCCGGGTCAGTGATGGGAAACAGGGCAGGGCACGGCCAGCAGGAGCTTTCACCCCTCAGGTGGGACTGGGCTTTGTGGTTTGGGCATGGCCTCGGACCGGAGGCCTTTGGTCTGGCCTGGTCACTGCAGAGGTGCCCTTGCTTCAGAGCGGGTGTGGGAGGAGGCTGTTGCCTCCCAGGCCTCAGTTCATTTCCTGTGGATCTCATTTATGTTTGTCCCTTTCAACATAGGTTCAGCGTGCACGTGACTATGGTGTAAATGGCGCGTCCTTTGTAAAAACATGACGAAAGTTAATCTGCTGCAAAAGGAGATCTGTCTATTCCATACCATGGCCGAGGCCTGGGTTAGAGGGTCCCTCAGCTCTGCAGGGAGGAGATAGGCCTGGATGAGATCTCATGGTGGGCGTCACCTGCCACCTGCTCTTCCAGCCCTGACCCTCCCGTGCTTCCTTCCCCTCCCCCTTGCCACCTCATGGGATGATCAGAATCCCCCCAACTACATTCCTGTACAAGTCGAGGTCACTCAGAGGAGCCAGAGGGTGTGGCCAGCCATCCCTTCTCCAGATGTCTTTGGGGGCAGGAATGAGAACATTTGTTCTGGAGCTGAGAGATAAGCCTAGTCCTCTGCCCTGGGCACAAACGACCGCGTGTGTGGAAACCACAGGTGACCGCAGTGGGGGCTGCCACACACATCGGGGCCAAGGGCAAGTGTGGCCCAGGCACACAGCCTGCACACTCCAGCCCAGCCCCCAACCTCCGGGAGGCGCCCACGGGCGGCAGCACACGACTTCCCATAAATCATCCCCAACAAGCGGGCTTCCTGAGCTCATCCATCACGCCCGTCTCTAGTCTGCTTGTTTTTAAAAGCTGTTATCCTGGGATCCATCCCAGGGGAGCCTGGTGCCCTCGAGGGCCAGCGAAGCAGGGCGGCCCGTGCCAGCCACGCGACTGTGCGGAGCTCTCTGGAGCGTGGGCTGAGCAGCTTCGTCTAGTTACACCAAAGCTAACGGGATGTTCTCTGCCACCCACAGGATGTCAGGGTTGCCTCTGGGTAGACCAGGTGATGGCCAGCTGAAGGATGACTTGGGGGCCGCTCAAGTCCTTCTTGTAGCTGATATTTTAATGTGAAGAGTGTAGCTCGAGCCAGTCTTTACAAACATGGGTCCTTCCAAACACACCTGTGGTTTCTCTCTCTCTCTCTCTTTTTTATTAGATCATAACTATGTACATTACTGCAATTATGGGGTACAATGTGCTGACTCTATATACAATCTAGAATGTTCTTATATTGATAAATGTGTTTGGAAAAGAAGGTTGGGAAGGGTGCCCAGCTCCACCACTCCAGTGCCTCCTTCTGACCATTTACCACCAGAGCAGGCTCCAGGCTGCGCCCCGAGAAAGAGGAAGCTGGGGCCCCTCTCAATAGCCCCTTACGTGCTCTCTTTCTGTGCTCTCTCCTCTGCCTCTTTGCTTGCTGTCTTCATCCTCCGGTCCCTTCTCTGAATTTCTGGGATGGAGGGGAGGAGGTGAGAGCTGTCAGAGATGCCTGGTCCCTGCTGCCTTCCTCTGCATGGGATGTCTCTGCTGGAATCCTGAACGCCCACCTAGCTGACTAGTGTTGGGTTTGCTTCCAAGAACTCTCCTGGTTGTCTCCAGACAGATGTCACAGACCTCGGTGGCGTTTGTGATATTTTGTCCCATCTGCTTTTGGCATCGCCTCTCTCCTCTTCTTTGCCCTACATTTGTTGATTGAAGGATAAAAGTGCGTGTTGGCACTGCTGTGATAGGTTTAAAAAAATAGAAAACCGGGCCAGTATATTTTCCTAGTGACTTTTGGGCTCTGTGAGTGAGCAGTGAGGAGGCTGGGTGGGTCACCAAGGGTGCTGTCAATAATCCCTAGGCCACCGCTCCTCCCAGAAGCTGTTCAATTAGAGCCCATTAGCCACTCGGAGTGTTAAGGCATTAAGGACAATTAAGGGTGAGAAGAGCTCCCGGATGTAGCCCCAGTGCTGGAGTGGGGGTGGGAGGAGGGCAGAGGCTCTGCTGCCAGCTCCTCAGAAGAGGGCGGCAGGAACGAGATGGCGTCTCGTGGGGCAGGGCCAGGTCCTGGGGCTGGTGGCAGACCCCAGAGCCCAGTGCTGGGTGTGGCCATCAGGTCCTCTGCGTGAGTTTCCCAAGGCTGCCGTGACAATGCACCACAGACTCGGGGGTGGGGGGCTTCAAACAACAACTGCTTGATCTGGCAGTGCTCTGGAGGGAGGCAGAGTTCAAGGCAAGATGCCCATAGGTGGGTTCTGAGGGTCAAGCTGCCCATGCCTCTCCTGGCCCCCTCCTTGGTGTCCCTTGACTTGTGGACGCCTCATGTGGATCTCGGCCTCCAGCGCCACGGGGCTTCTCCCTGTGTCTGTGTCTGCCGGCCTTTTCCATGTGCACACGTGTGCTCTTATCTCCCTCTTCTTCTGAGGACACCACCCTGATCCAGCTCCATTACAAAGACCTCACTTCCAGACAAGGTCACAGTCATAGGAGCTAAGGGACGCCGTATGCTCTACGGCTCCTGGGAGGAGGGGAGCCCAGCACTGTGACCTCTACATGCGGCCACTGCTCATCTCCAGGGGTCCCCCAATCCCTATGGCCTTGACCCCACCTAGACACGACTGCTCTGGAGAAGAACTGCTGCCTGGCTGTTTGTAAGATGATGGTAAGGTCCATAGTCTGGGCAGTGACATAAGGCCAGGTGGACTCGCAGTGTGAGGGCAGAGGCCGTCCGTGCCCCGAGAGCAGGTGCCTCATGTTGACCTCTGACACCTTTGGTTCCCCCCTCCCTGCTGAGATCAGACTAGACAGCAAACCAAGAGTTTAAAAGTCAGACCCCACATCTAACCCTAAAAATAAACAGTTCATGCTGCAAGCTCTGAGCACACACTTTTGTCACAGGAGACAGAGCCCAGCTTGTTCTAGTGGAGGAGAGAGGGAGTGGAAGGTGTTTCAGAGCCGGGTCAGTGAGCTCTCGATGTCTGTGCGGAAGGAACCGACTGGAAGGAAGAGTCAGAGCCTGAGTGGTGGGGCAGGAGGAGACCCCGGGGGTTGGGCAGAGATGAGCCAGGGATGGTACAGGGTGCCGGGCTCCGTGGCTGATGCAGCCAGTGGCGGACAGCAGGAATGAGACTGCACCGGTGGAGGTGAGAGTCCAGGGCTCGGGAGACCCACGAGGACTCTAGACAAAGCGACCACTGGCTCAGAGGTATAAAGGGGAATCAAGGTCAAAAGTGAGCCTGGGAACAAGGGAACAAGTGGCACGGATGCTAACAGCCACAGAAGTCAGCAGGGGGTGAGGCCACCATCTGGGAAAACTGTCCCCAGTCCCCACTCTTGAGCCACCGATGACGAGGGCCAGTAAAAGATTGTCACCTCCAAGGGGGGGAGGGAGGGACAGCCTTCATGCTTTAGGATGTTGTGTTGATACACAGGATCGAAATGGGCCCTGTCACACAGTAACCGTGTGGAACTCATGAAAGCCGCATCTCGGACAGCTCGGGGCCTGCAAGGATGTGTATGTATCTTTTGATTCTGACTCAGGTGGGCTATGGTCAAGGCCACGAAGGTCCCGAGTCAGTCCCTTCCCTGACAGTCAGGCGTCGTCCTTGCTGGTCTCGCTCCAGACAGCACCAGGGCTGAGGCCTCTGGAACTGATTCCGGAGGGTTTTTATTCTGTTCTTCCACATGGGCACAGTCGCTCATTGGGTGGGGCCGCCAGTGAATTCTGCTGAAAGGAGGAACAGACGAGAAAGGATTTGTATGGATTGGGAGGAAAAAAAATTGTTTTTAACCCAATTTGCAAGGCTCCATGAGGCATTCCCAGGCCTGGTGCTTTCAAAGACATCTGTGTTCTGTGGGGGAAAGAACAGAAAAGGAGTGTCCGCAAATGCCCAAGGAAGAAAAATTAATTTAGAAGTAGAGGTTAAGGCAAGCCTAAGTTTAGTTGTGCGCTTGTGAGTGTGTGTGAGTGTGTCTATGTGCGTGTGGGAGGAGGAAGGGAGAAAAGTGGAGACGGGATGGAATAATTTTTCTCCTTTCCTTTGGGGTGGGTGAGGAGGTGGAGTGTGGACAGATGGTGTTTTGGAGTGACCTTGCATTACTGAGTGCTGAGTAATGGCCGGGATGGCAGGAAGCTCACAGGGTGTGGCCACCTGCAGATACCAGTGGAGGGGAATCAGGATGTCGACATTATGGAAGGACCTGGAAGCAATCAAAGATAAACCCAAGTTCCACAAAGATAAATAACATGCTCGGAACACAGCTTCAGGCGGTAGACACCTGCGTGCCCGGAGTCTCTAGGGCAGTGTCGAAGTCTTGGAATCTATCAGGCTGACATCCCAGAATGGCACCCGAGTGTGGGTTATCACAGCTGAGGTTCTTGTCTGAAGGTTCACGTGTTTCATCCTCATTAATCTCACCACTCTGAGCTGGGTTCCGTGACGAAGCTGAGCTACAGACAAATGATTAGCATAGGGCCATTCAGAATTTGAATCCGTGGCAGCCGTCCTGTTACCACACAGGCCTCCTGTGATGCAAATCAGAGCTCCTCAAAGTGACGTCCAAGACCGTGCCTGCCTGTGAGCGGGTGTGCTGGCCCTGCAGTGGCACACGGAGCTGAGAGAGGCATTCTGAATCTTTCCCAGCAAACTGAGAGAGTCATTTGAGGTCTGTTGCATGCAATGGTGAGAAAGTAGTTTCGCATGGCGTGTGTCTTTTTTATTCCCTTTTCCCAGTAATTGCTTTTTCTGTTTTTTTAAAAAACAAAAATACATGTTCCCAGTGAATTGGAAATAAAACGATGAGTCCTTCACCATAGATAGTTTGGGAAGTGTCATAGAAGAGTGTGCACAGGTCAGGTGACAAAACTGGTGCCATTAGAATAAGCTGTGACTGCCTAGTGTACCCAGGCTGTGTCCCGGCTTGAGTACATGTGGAGTGTGGCGATGGGAGGTGTGTGAAGGTCGAAGGGACTGCTCAGGCTGCCTGGGGGGTGGGGGTGGGGTGGCTGTAACAACAGAAATTAATTTTCTCAAAATTGATGAGGCAGAAGTCCGAGATGGAGGAGTTGGCAGGCTGGATTCTCTGAGGCCCCTATCTGTGGTTTGTAGGTGGCTGTCTTCTCCCTGGGTTGTGCTCTCCCCTCCGAGGATCTCTGCACCCCAGCCTCTTCTTCTTAGAAGGACCCACCCTCATGACCTTGTTCCACCTTAGTCACCTCTTTAAAGATTCTTCCTCTAAGTAGCCATGTTCTAAAGTACTGTTAGGACTCCCACATACAAATTTTGGGAGGACACAATTCAGTTTATAACAGAAGACAAGAATTTCTTCTGCATTACTTTTGCAAATTTTGGTAAGACTTAAATTATTTCAAAATAAATTTTTTTAAAGACTGATCCCCTTCCCTGCAGCCCTTCCTCTCCCCCCATCCTAGGCATGGAACTACTACCAATGGGTCCCCTAAGGCTCCCCCATCATTCTGGATTTGGGCACCTGCTGTCTGGGGTGGAGGTCACGTTGGCGTGTCCCAAAGCCCAGCCCCGACATTCCCTGTCCTCTGTTCCTCCATGAGGTGGCAGCTGGAAGTCAGGTACAGAACTGGGCTGCCTTTCTCGTCACCTACCCATGGAAGTGCCTCTCTGGCCTCCCCTCACCTTGGGCCCCCTGAGGTCACAGGCGTCTGCTGCTTCTGTGTTTTTCCCGCAGTTCCGCCTGTGCTCCACGGGCAGCTTTGGTGTGATAAGTTCAGTCACCAGAGCTTCCTGGCCTCTCTAGAAGAGCTTTTCCTTGACCCTGGACAGCAGTGGATCAGGGGTCATACAGTGCATCAGGGGAGATGCAGGAGTGACCCAGCAGTGCTGTGACAGCAAACCTGCGGCCCTGTGCCCTTGCTCAGCAGCAGACCCCGTCCAAGTGGACTCGGGCCATGGCACTCACTTAACTGCATTTGCTGAGTCCTTTTCTCCTCTAGAGAACTTTCAGATGACGATAGCCCTTGAGCACTGCAGTCTGCTGTGAGGTTACAGGCGTGTGCCTTCCCAAATGGGCCGTGTCCCCCGCCCCTCCAGAATTGCATGCCCACACCACAATGCTACCTACCTGGCTTCCTCCTTGGCAACCAGATCCACTTCCCTCAGGCCAGTGGTGACCAGAAGTGGCCTTTCAGTGTGGTCTCTTGTTTGGGAGCCAGATCGAATTGGATGCTAGACCATTCTGCAGCTCAGAAAGTTCCCAAGGCAAGGTCATGATGATTCTTGGATCATTTAGTATTTTGCCCATCCTTGTACATTCTTTGCAAGACACGTTGCTCTTGCTCTCTGAATACCCCAAGTGTCGCCATTGCACTCTGGCCAGCACTTGTCAGGCTTCCTGCTGCCCGCGAGCTGAGAGATGTGGTGGGTGGTTCCCACGAGACCACATCCCTCCCGGCCTCTGGCTCAGGGGACGCTGTGGCCTTGAGCCCCATCTCTGTTTCGTAGCTAGGGAAGCTGAGCATCTTTGCTGAGGTTGGGAAAAAGCTTATTTTGTCTGTCTACAAAGAAGTTAATTCTGTTGAGTTTTTCTCCTTTACTGAATAGAAAGGAAGGGCTGATTACTTCATTTTGTCCCTTTTTAACGTCACGGTGCGTCACAGAGCTGGAGCGTGTGCGCGGCAGGCCGTGTCAGGCGGAGGGACGTCGGATGGCTGGTCTTCAATGACAGAGAGGCTCGCAGCATTGCACAGGAGGCAGAGTTTTCCCTCCGAAGACTCTAGAAGAGAGGGAACAGTAAACCCACCCCCCTGCAGGCCTGGGCGGCTGTTGCCAGGAGGAGTCCAGAGAAAGCGTGACATTTCTTTGAAGTCTTATTTGTTATCTTTAAAATTCACACACATCTTACATCAGATCCTCAGTGTCCCCACGCTGGTCCTCATGGACAGCGGCAGTCCCCTTCAGGAGCCTGCTGGTCAGTCCCCAGCGCACATCATAGAGGGTGGGGGGGGTTCCCTGCTTTAAGAAGGGTGTGTTGGGGAGCAAGGCTGATATCTGACGTCTGTGCAAGGAGGGGTGCTTGGGTTGGATGGATTCACTGCCACCTCCCTAGGAAACTCTACGGGACTCTGCTTGTAGTGCTGGGGCTGTGACATTTCACACCAGGGCCAGCAGCCTCTGGGCCAGCTATTGTGTGAAAACAGCCCATCCTGACCACACCCCCCTGCCCAGCCTGTCTACAGCATCTCCTGAGTGAGGGGTGGGCTTGCAGGGGGTGTTGGCCTGTTTTCCTGACTCCCCCATCAACAAAGCCACTCTCCTTTTACCTGTAACTAGGGGTCCTGTTCTTTCCTGGCTCAGGTCACCCCACCCTGTGGGATGACGAGGGCCCCTAGGGGGGCTGGGACCTGGAGCTGAATCTGTTTCCTGAGGTCCTGTGTCCAGCTGTAGGGATAAGCAGGACATCCAGTCCAGCAGCCCCTAAGGAGTGCTCAGTTTGGGCTGGCAGAAAATCACAGAAAGACCAGGTGCCTGAGAAAGAGAGATGGAGGGTAGCAGTCCAGGCTGGAGCCTTAGGAGGACCAGGTGGCCTGACACGGAGTGGAGAGTGTTCTGTCCACCCCGCCCCCCTTTGGATCAGGGTGGGTGTCAGGGGCCCCACTGTTGCTGAGAGGAGATGGACACAGACCTGGACTTGTCTGTGCCCGACACGGAGGTCAGGCCACCTGGTGCCTGGTGAGAGTTAGTCTGGGCTTGAACCCTGGTTCCTTAGCCAGCAACTCAGTGTTAGGGCCTCGGGCCGGCCCACCATGAAGGAGAAGGTGTCGGGGAAACACGGGGTTGTGCTGGATCCATGTTTGTCCACATGCACCTGTGCCCCACCCTCCTGCCTGTCACCGCCTGCGTCTACCATCCACCCGCCGCGTCTGTTACCTGTTACCCCTCATCGTCCGCGTCCGTCTGTCTCCACCCAGCCTTCCACGTGTCGATTCCTTCCCTGTCTGTCTACCTCTCCAACTGCTCACCTCTCACCCGTGTGTCTGTCCATCTGTTCATCCACCGTCTACTATCCTTGGATCTGGGAGTCATGATTTCTTTTATTAGTACAAAGGTTATTTTCACAATTTCATCTTCTTGATCTTAGGGCATGGGGTTCAGGGCAGGAAGGACGAGTCACCCGGGTCGTGTCTCCTCCCTTGCTTTCGCAGAGCCTCTGTCAGCCCTCAGGACCCAGTGAACAAAGCAGCAAAGGCAGAAAAGCCGCAAGGCGGGTAGTGAGTGGGGCGGCAGGCCCAGGCGCTGGGGGGAACTGTCTTCTAGGTCCTCATGTCCATGGCACTCCGTGGGGAGACAGGCCGTGCTTGGGAGCCGCAGGGAAGGGAAGGACATGCAGAGGAAGGGGACACTTCCTGGAGACCTTGCCCAGGGTCAGAAACACTCTGAATTCTGAACAAAGCCTGTAATGAGCCGAATAACGTGGAACATGGGAAACAAATGTACCAGCGCCTGGAGCCTGGCAGGAAAGCCTGGGGTAACGTCAGTGGACGCTGGCGCTCTGGGAGCAGGGCTGGAGGGCAGAGCTGCCAGGTGGCAGGTGTCACCTCCCACCCTCTGCGGTTGGGAAGCATCGAGAGCAGGGATGGCACAGGACTGCCAGCCACAGGTGCACAGCTGGGACTTGCTCCACGGACATAATGGGGCCCATGTCCCCAACATCTGCGTGTTGGCTGGGCATGAAGAGCAAGGGTCTTCTGAAAGGAGAGTAAATTAAGAAATTTGGAGGCTGGGTCATATGAGTTTTTCTACACTCGCTCCCTCCTCCTACCTCTGTCCCCACCTCATTTTCTACATATCACCTGAAAATCCTAAAAAGGCTGCTCTATTCTGGGTAAATGAGCCACACTCTGGCCTCTTAGCGATGTACCTGTGATGGTGCCGGGCAGGCAGTTTGTGTGGACATGTAGTTGGCTCTGTACCTGGTTCATAGACAGTGATGTCTCTGTTAAAATACTCTGTGATTGCATCATCAAGATGACGCTCACCTGTTGTGACGTCACCTGCCAGGCCCGAGTCCCAGGGGCCTTCCCACCTGGTGCTGTTTGCCCCAGGTGCGGGGGACCTGGGCCCAGCTTGGTGAGCTGCGTGTCTCCCCATGGCAGCCCCTCCTCCAGGCCTCTGAGTTTCCCACTCAAACCAGGCACACGGCCCCATAGCAACCAAGGTGACAGCGCCTGCCACACGGAGCAAAGGAGCAGATCGCTTTCTTGTGTGGGGGACTCACATTATATAACAGGCTGATGTTTCCAGCTCACTTTCCAGAAACACAGAAGGTCTCGGCTGGCACACAGGGCCCAGGGGTCACCTGTGGCATATTGTTGGTCTCCTGTAGAGTTACAGAGGACCCTCTGTGGTCCCACTCAGCAGCCTGGGTCTGTAGAAAGCTGGGAGGAAGGAGAGAGGCTCAGTCCTGGGCTCCCCATGGACAAGCACTGGTGGATGCTGCCCTTCTCTCCCTTCAACCACCGCCTGTTAGGGGAAGCACCAATTCCACCGCCCGACACAAGTCCCCAGGACCATCCCAGGCTTCCAGGGTCTGGGGAAGCTGTGTGATGCCACCCAGGCAGTGGTCCACAGGCAGGCGCCAGGGCCGCACCAAGCCCAGAGGGCCAGGACAGGGCAGTGGAGGAGGCCACTAGGGCGCCAGGCCCATCTGACCTGCTGGAGCCCCACAGGGTCTGGAGGAGGTCGGCATGGGGCTGTGGTACTTCTAGGCATGGGGAGATGTGGGGACCAGCTCTCGGCTGCGGAGTAGGCCTCCTGGCTGAGCAAGCTGGCTGGGCTATTGCTGGGCTGTGGGATGGCAGAATCTTCACTCAGCAAAAGGGTTGCCATGCAGACACCTGATCCAGGTGGAGAAGGAGCTCAAAGGAACGTCCAGTTGGAGCCATTCTGCTCAGGTGACCTGAGCCAGCGCCCCCATGTCTGCTCCCTGGGTGGGCAGGTGAGAGGCCACAGG
The DNA here is from genome assembly GCA_963574655.1 of Perodicticus potto. Lineage (NCBI taxonomy): Eukaryota > Metazoa > Chordata > Mammalia > Primates > Lorisidae > Perodicticus > Perodicticus potto. Next base: position 14,333 of record CAUYRH010056848.1, read on the forward strand.
GGCTGCGGCAGAGCCGTTCCCTGAGTGACTCTGAGACCAGCCCTGGCTGGAGCCTTCTGGATCTGGAGCTGGCCCCTGGCCGCCCGCGTGCGGCTGAGCACAGCCCTGGCTAGTTAGCATGCAGGAGAGCTGCACTTGGAGAAATTTAGATGTTTTTTTTTCTTTTCCGCATGTGCGCTTGCATGTAAATGTGGGTAGGTGCTGTCCTGATTGATGGCAATTAGCATTTTCTAACGGGAACAGATGTTCGGATTGCCAGGAGGCTGGTACCTAACGCCCACCCCGCCATCTGCTTGCCGGGCAGGGCCGGGGGAAGCGGCCCCGGCCCCCGGCCCTCCAGTCCTCAGTGGTGTGTACTTAACAGGATCGTGTGAGATTGTTTCTGGAGGGAAGAAAAATAATAATAAAGATGTTTTCAGGGTTATAAATAGTTCATGCTGTTTATTATGGGATGGAGCTGTTCTCTGTGACGAGCAGCTCTGGTTTCTGCTAGGCCTGAACAAAGGGAGATCTGAGTTGGATGCACAGCGCCAGCTCTGGGCCGGGCGAGGGCAGGCCGCCCATGGAACCCAAGGTCAGGGCACGTTCCATTGGCTTGCGGGTCTGAGGACGAGAGGAGGAGGAAGGAGTGGGCTGGGGGAAAGGAGTTGGGGGGCAAGGGGATAACTCAGGACCTGTGATCCTTGACTTCCAATCAACCTGCTAGAAGGCTGAGCTCCTGAACAGGAGACCTCAGGTCCCTGGGCAGCATGGCAGGCAGGGGCTCCGAGCCAGGACAATGTCCCGGTACCTGCTCACCAGCCACCCCCTCTACCCAGAGAGTTCACCAGGCTTTGGAAGGAGTGAGAGTCACACGCAGGGCCAGCCCAAGCCAGTGGTGCATGGGCAGCACCTGCGTGGCATGGGCTGACCTGGTCTCTGCTGCCTGCCAAGGACATGGGGGTGGGGGGCTGGCCTTGGCAGGCCTGGCACCTTGACCCTCTCCCCTTGGCTAAGCAGGATGGCTCTTCCTGCACTGCCACAGTGGCAGAAACATATTCTCTTATTCTTTTTCCCTTTTTGCCTTCTTAAAGCAAAACAGTTTGTTTGTTTGCTCACTTGCTATAAAAAGACTCGCCTCCCCTTGCTTCCCCTCGGCGTCTGCTGCACGTTCCTTCCGCGGACAGATGTCTGCGGGGGATTCTGTCGCCTGTCCTCTGGCCACCCCGCAGATGTGCCCGGCATCCTTCCTCTGGGGGCCGGATGTAAGTGGCACACTGGGCCCAGGCTTGGTCTCAACGGGCACCTTCCCCAGGCTGGTGGATTCCCTGGACGGCTCTCTGGGCAGGTGCACAGGCCCGTCCTGGACACACACACGTTCCCCATTTCTCTAAGCTGTCCCCGTTTGCCCAAAAGACCTTCCCAGGGATTTGCCTGCCACGTCGGGAGTGCAGGAAGGAGGAAATGGACTGGGCTTCCTGATGGTGTCAGTGGAGTGAAGGTTTCAGGGTGTGTCTGTGTCTTGGAGAAACCTCGCTGCTGAGCGGAGGAGCCTGCTTGCTCCCGCGTCTTCCCATCTGGATTTCCTGGTCTGGGTCCAGAGAAACAACACTCAAGTTCCCCATAACTGGCAGTTTCCAGGGGCTTAGGGTTAGGCCCGGGGTGGGAGTGGGGGGCTGGTTTTTGCAGAGCAGGCCCAGGAACTGTCAGTGCTTCTTCTGGTGGCCCTGGAAGTGGTGGGGCAGTGACAAAGAGCGATAGCAAAATAATAAGAGCGGCTTCTCCTGCCTTCTCTTCTCCACCCAGGAGCATCTTGGGCTGAATGTCCCCAAAGTGGACATCAGATGGGCTGGCCTCTGGGCTGGAGATGTTCTTGGGGAGTTTTCAGTGTGGTGGCCAGTGGTAGGACACACAGATGTGTGTGCACGCCTCCCACTGCTGTGACTCTGCATCTGTGACTTCATTTTGTCCTGATGTCCTGTTTCTCTCTCCAGGAAGCTTTACTTGACATCAGGACTTCTCAGCCTTGGTGCTGTGGGAACGTCTGCTTGGCCAACTCGCTGCTCCCGGGAGCGGTCCTGAGGGACACTGGGCAGCCTCTGAGCTTCACCACCAGAGGCCAGTAGCTTCCCCTCCTCTAAGCCAGTAATGTCTCTGGACACTGACAAATGTGCCCTGGGAGGCAAAAGTGCCCCCAGCTGAGCCCACTGCCAATTTATTCTTGAGTGGCCCCGTCTAGTGTCTCAGACGTGAGTGCTCACGCATAGGAGACGCCACACAAGCCTTTCTCAGTGCCCGGTCCTTACAACGGTCCCTGGGGTGGTGGTGTTATTCCCACCGTACAGAGGAGGGTCCTGAATCCCAAGGGGGGAGAGAACCTGCCCGCGGTCACACTGTCAGCGTCAGTGGGAGGTGGGAATCAGCTCGGGCAGCCTGTGTGTGTTGTTACCACATCATCCCTCATCTAATGACCCTTTCTCGGCCACTTACTGTGCCCTGGACACTGTCCTAGGACCTTGGGACTCAGTGGCGGAATGAGATGGAGATGGAGAGGCAGACGGGATGGGTCAGTGCTTTATACGGTGTATCAGCAAGCGGGTTCATTTCCCAGGGCCACCACAACAAATCACAAGCATCCAGGTGACTTAAAACAACAGAAATTTACTCTGGTGCAAATCTGGAGGCCAGAAGTGAGAAATCAAGGCATCAGCAGGGTTCATTTCTTCTGGAGGCTCTGAGGGAGAATCCTTCCTGGCAGCTTCTAGTGGCCTCTGGTGGCCCTCGGTGTCCCGTGGCCTTGGCTGTGTCACTCTGATCTCTGTTCTCATGTGGCCCTCTCCATGTGTCCAAATCTGCCTCTCCTCTCTCTAATAAAGATACCAGGCATTGGCTTGGGGGCCATGATCGTGCAGGCTGAGTTCAACTCAAGATCCTTATCTAATTACATCTGCTTACAACCCATTTCCTGAGCTTTGGGGGGGCACCATTCAACCCACTATAGCAAGGAATACCTGCCATGGGAGTGACAGCCGGATGCGAAGGCCCTGTGCTCAGTGGGGGACACTCCCAGGGTGTGGAGGGTATAGGAGGTCGATGTGGTCTCTGGGTGTTAAATGACATGGCTCTACTGAGAAATGCTGCCAGAGCTCAAAAGTGGGGCTATGGTGCAGACAAGTCCTCGCCACCTCCATCCTTCCCCTTCTAAGAGACTCAGCATGCTGTCCTGGGAGGCAGAACACGAGAGTAAGGCGTTTGGGAAGCGGAACAGAAAGACTCTGGGTGAGAAGAGAAGGTTCCCTGAGGCAGGGGGAGGTCCTCAGGCCCAGTGTCCATGGCTCAGCCCCTTTCACTCACCGAATCCCGTGGCCTCAGCTATATTTGTGAAATGAAGATGTGTGTCAGTGGTCACGCGGGGCCTGGGGATCTCAATGGCTGCGGCACGCTTCCTCCCCTAGAGCTGGTGGTTGCGTGGAGGAGACAGACGCACTGCAGCTTACCCTCCCTGCCTGGCGAGGGCTATCCTGACAAAGGCAGAACAAACGCCGTGGGGGCCCAACAGAAGGGCTTTTGAGCTGGGTTTTGAAGGGTGCATAGGAGATTCTGGAAAGAATCGGTGAGCAGAGAACCGCAGCCAGAGCAGAGCCTGGAGGAAAGAAAGGGCATCGTCTTAGTCTGTGCGGGCTGCTGTAGTAGAACACCACGGGCTGGGTAATTCGTAAGAGAGAGATGTGCATCTAGCCCTTGGCTCTGGAGGCTGAGAGCCCGTGCGATGCCTGGGAGGTCTTCCTGCTGCGTCATCCTATGGCAGGAGTGGGATGGGCAGGAGGGTGTGAGACAGCCAGAGAGTGAGAGAAGGCTGGGGTCACCCTGACGGCGAGCCCACTCCCGTCACAGCTACGACCTAACCCCCCTCTCACTAGGCCCCACCTGGCAATGCTGGCACTGGGAGTTAAGTTTCCGACACATAGACTTTGGGGGCCGCAGAGGGGCGAGGGCGGCGGGCAGCGGGGTGCGGACACGCGGCTGGGCTGCAGGCCCTGACCCGCAGGAAGGGAGGGGGTCCCGACCCGTCCAGGCTGCTATTGGGGAGCTGACCATGGTGGTGCGGTGGACCTTGGACTGGGGCCAGTTAGGGAGCTGCTGCTGGAGTCAGGCTGACAAGACAAGGGCAAAACTCTGCACTTAAGTGGGAGCGGAAGAGGCAGGGGGAGGAGCCAGGTTTTTAAACATTGAGGTAAAATTTACACAAGCAAGCTCTAAGATGAGCTATCAATCACCTCAAGGTGTGGGATTCGGTGGCATCTCGTAAGCTCACCCCGGGTAGGAGCACCACCTCCATTTAGTTCCAGAACATTCTCAGCCCAGAAGGAAACCCGACCCCAGAGCAGCCACTCCTCGTCCCCCCCCAGCCCCGGGCAGATGCGACCGTGCTTTCTGTCTCTGTGGAGCTGCCTGTCCTGGACACTTTCACAACTGGGATCACGTGTGTCCCAAGCGGCACCTCGTGGCACACGTCAGCCCCTCCTCCTTCTGTAACTGAGCCACGCCAGGCTTATCCGTTCACCCGCCGGTGGGCGTTTGAATACCGTGAGGGGTTGGCATTTGGAGGGAGGGTTCTGGCACTGAGTTGTGTGGGGAGTGAGGAAATGAAGCCGTGCCCCGGGGGCTATGTTTCTTACCCTTTAATCCCCTTCATTGCCCATCCCCACCACCGTAACCCAGCTACCCGCCACTGTGTTGGGGGACTTGAGCTCAGCCTTTAGGAATGTGGTCAGTGTCCAGGTAGTCTGGGGAGTCTCCAGGATTTGTGGGGTGGGGGCCGTGGACTTGACCTCCACAGGGATGACAATGGCCCACAGTGACCTGATCCTTTCCCTGGCGCCCTCCAGCCCGGAGTACCACTTGCTCTTTGGCACTCCCTTCCTCTCCAGAGCAGGGCACTGCCCAGTGCCATCAGCCCCGCTGAGCTCTGTGCCATCTGGCCACCCTGGGTTCCCCTGGACTTCCCTTGACCTGGAGGGAAATGCCGCGGCTTCAGAGGGTGGGTAGGGGCAGAGTCCAGAGAGCTCAACGCATCCATCCCCTTTCCTGCCTCCCCAACACCTCCCCTGAAGCCAAGACAAGCTGGTGGAAGAGAACCAGCCCCCCCCTGCACCCCACGAGGACCCTGTTGGGTGACCGAGTGGTATTGCCACTGTCCCTGAGCACTCAGAGCTACCTGGGCCTGTGGACCGCTGCAGGGAGACTCTGAGGAGGGTGGGGTCTTCCCTGAGGGTGGGTGGGCCACCCCCTCACTCCACACTCCGCACGGGTAGGGTGCCCCAGCTTCCTGTGTCTCTTACGTCACACCATCACACTACATTGAGAGACAAGGAGGGGACAGTGCTGAGGAAGCCACAGCTGCTCACCAGAGGGTAGGGGAAGTAGAGGGGAAAAAGGAGAGAAAGCCTGTGACCATGCTTGGCTGGCACTCCACCCCAGGGACAAGTGGCTTCAAAGTCTGTGTCCTGATCCCCTCCCTGCTTGGCCACCCAGAGTCCCTGGACACCAATACATTTCTATATTCAGAGATCAGACTTTGGTGGCAGCCAGGCTGTGCTGCCCCAGTGCGGCAGAGGGGCTCAATTTCTCCACGCAATGATTCTTAGTCCTCAGGAAACAAAACCAAACCTGGGCAGTTAGGCCCTTGAGAGAGTGGGGGGGCAGTGCCAACAGTTCTGTGTCATGATTTTGGTGGTGGTTACACAACGCTGCTAGTGTGATAAAAAGGCAAAGAGTTATGCACACAGACATACCTGTGTGCACACACAGACACACCTGTGTGCACACACAGACACGCAGAGACACACAGGCTCACCTGCGTGCACACACACACAGACACACAGACACACCAGCGAGCGCGCACCGACACAAACACAGAGACACACAGACACACCTGCGTGCACACACACACACAGACACACAGGCTCACCTGCGTGCACACACAGACACACAGAGACACACAGACTCACCTGCGTGCACACACAGACACACAGAGACACACAGGCTCACTGCGTGCACACACACATGCAGAGACACACAGGTTCACCTGCGTGCACACACACACACAGACACACAGGCTCACCTGCGTGCACACACAGAGAGACACAGAGACACACAGACACACCTGCGTGCACACACAGACACGCTCACACACAGTCTCACCTGCGTGCACACACAGACACGCAGAGACACACAGGCTCACCTGCGTGCACACACAGACATACACACAAAGACACTCAGACAAGTGTGTGTGTCACTGGTGAATCTGAGTACGCCTTGTGTACTGTGCCAGGGCCGGCTCCCAGCTTCTACTCTCAATGTTGTGGTGCCGTTGTGTAAGACGCTGACCTTGGGAGGCTGGGCGAAGGGCGTGGGGACCTCCCTTCACATTCCCCAGTCCCTCCTGGTACAGCTGTGATTATTTCCAAATAAAAAGTGAAACACAAAAATAGGGTTCTAACAGCTTCAGAGCATATGAGTCAGGCGGGAGAGCCCCGTTAAGGGTGGCTGGGCCCTGACCCCTTGCTGCCCCGCCCCACCCAGCCACCTGCTGTTTCCCACCCAGGGAGGCTCAGTGTCTGGGGCTTCCCCACCATCCCAGGGCCGCTGGTGTGACTGTGGGCCGGTGTGCTGCTCTGCCTAGGTAAGGCTGTGCCGTGGACCTCTGGTCCCCACCCACTGTGTTTTCTGGCAGGTGTGGGGTCTTGAGGGTCCCACTTCATGCTGTCAGATTGAGCCTCTGCTCTGAGAAACTGTGTCGTGGATCCCTGGGCACTGCTGTGTCACAGATGTGTCCTTGTGTTCCCACAGTCTGGACCCCGCCTCCTCAGGGCAGGGACCTCCTGGTTCTGTGTCTGGGACCTTGACAGGGCCATTTTCAGTGCCCGGCTGGCTTACGACACATTTGTTCTCTGTGTGTGGTTTGGGAGCGGAGACCAGTTGTCCTTCTCGCCACCCGCACTGCCACTGTCCTGAGGTTAGAGGGTGGCCCTGACTGCCCTGGAGACCCAGGCCTCGTGGTGTCTGTTTCTAAGCGCTGCCACAGCCTTCACAGGAAGAGTGGCTGACATTGAGAAGGACTTAATGGCATGCTAGAAGGAGTTAGAGCCACATGTCCTCTCTGGAAGTCGATGACATTTGCGGAGATTAGAAAGGCCGCCTCCCACTCATGGGCTGTGGCGAAACTTCCCCTCCTCCCTGGACACCCCAGAGACGAGCAGAGGCTCTCGCTGCCCAGGTGAAAGGTACCAGTTCTAGTCTGTATTTCCAGGGCAGCTTCTCGTCCACTGCTATCCAAGGCTCCCTCCCAGGCCCTCATCTGTCCGTCCCTCCGTCCATCTGGCCACCATCCAACCAGAAAGCATAAGGAGGGCCCAGCCTGTGCTGGCTGTGGAGCAGGGTGTCGGGCACAGGGAACCAGAAAGTGGGGCGGCTGTGCCCTCAGGAGGCCCTTAGCCCGTCTCTGTGCCTATGTGTGGGACCCCGTCTCCCCAGGCCGTCACCCTCGGCATCTACCTGTTTCTTGTCTACATTGGCCTTTTCTGTAACCACATGTACAATTACATATGGCGGGGCTCTAAAGGACATGGCTGTGAGTGGAGGGGCAGAACAACTTGGGGGGCAGCCCTGAGTGGAGACCTGGGCCGGGGCGGTGCAGAGACCTCTTCAGCAACGTCCTGGTGTTTGAAAGAGGCTGTGGCGGGGACTAGGACAACAGCCCCAAGTGGGCAGAGACAGACACGCAGGGCCCTGGGGGGGCGCAGGGGGTCTGGAGATCTCGGGTGTGGTGGGAACTCAGGGGGCTTGCCAGCAAGGGAAGGGTGTGGCCTGGCTCAGGAGAGGCTTCTTGCTGTTGTGTGAATATGAATTCAGCTTAATTCCTGGATGAAGTTTGTGTCTTTATAAAATAATGGCATTTCTGAAATTCCCTGATTAATATTTTAAAAGAATACTCTGGCAAAGGATGGGTAAGAACTAGGTCAGAGGCAGAGGGACCAGTGAGGAGCCCCCAGCTGTGTCCAGATGAGGGGCTGGGGCCCTCTCCAGAGCCGGTTTCCAGCGCTAGGGACACACAGTAATGTCTGGGGGTGTCAGGGTTGGGAGGGGGCTGTCCCTGGGATCTGGGTTGGATCACACACGGGGTTAGTGTGATGCTGAAGAGGCTGGTGTGGCACGGGCTCCTGGACGCCCGGTGACCCTCAGGAGAGGCTGGGCGCAGGGTGTCAGGCTGCAGTGTGGCACCATGTGCCCGAGTGTGTGACAGCGAGTGTGCGAGCACGTGGCCAAGCCACAGTGTGAGTGTGGGTGGGCATCAGTGTGCGTGTGTGAGTGTGTGATGCTGTGAGCAGGCTTGTGGCAGCACACGTCTCTGTGTGCACGTTGCCTTGTGGGAGTGTATATGACCGCACGAGCAGGTGTGTCCATGTGGGTGTGTGAACATGTCACTCTGAACGCCAGCATCTGGATGTGAGTGGGAGTGTGCTGGTGTAAGTGTGACCTGTGAGTGTGCACGCACACCGTACCACTTCCCCCACCTGCATCCACTCAGTGGGGCCACCTACCCCGTGGAGCCTCCCTTCAGGGCCCAGGGTCGTTCTGGGCCTGGACAGCTGCTCCGGGGTCCCGGCAATTTCCACCTTCAGTTTCCGCAGACTCCCCGTGACACGCCAGGGTCGCTCCTGGGAAGCTGTGGGGGCCGAGCCCAGCTCAGAGGCCCTGGGCTGGATGGGAGTTCTGGCAGATGGCAGTTTCTTCCAAAATCCTCTCCCTCAGGCTCCCCGCTCGGGTGTGCCCCCCGATGTGCTCAGTGCTTTGAGCACTGTGACTCTGTGATTGGTCTCTGAGGACCATCCCGTTGTGTTCCCCTAAAGCGGGGCTCCTGGGTGTGCCCCCTGGCTGTCCATCCAGTGTGTGTACACATGGCTGGCTCCAGGGCAGACCTACAGGAGCGAGTACAGGGAGGTGTCTCAGAGGGTGTCCTGGGAGGCCCGTGCCCAGGCCGAGGGGCCGATCTGTGATGGGGGAGGCTCTGCCATCACCTCAGCTGTTGCTGAGACCTGGCTCTCCAGGGCATCTCCAATCTTTCCTGCCAGGATGTGGCTATGCCTGCTCCCAGGTGGGTACAGAAGTCCCAGGGTGGGGAGCTGTGTGACCTGGGGCAGCACACTTACCCACTCTGGGTCTTTGATCCCTTGCCCGACTCCCACTTCCCCCTGTGTGACAGGGCTGATGTGGGGTGACCAGAGTTCACGGCAGCTGCCTTTGGGGTGAGCTGGGAGAAAGGCCTGAGAGGGAGTCCGAGGACCGGAGGGTGACGTGCTCTGGCCCGGGAGTCAGCGGGGTGGGAGCAGGTTCCTGCACCCTGGGGAGAGAGGTGCACAAGGGCGGGAGGGTGCAAGTTGGCCCTGGGGGAGCTGAGCTGGGGGTCATCGCCTCCCCGGGCACGTGTGCGAGACGCCCTTGTTGGACAGATGGTTGCCGAAGATGCTTCTGGACTTGCCAGAAGGGGCTGCTGGTGCCCAGCACCACCCCAGGGCTGCTGCCTGCTGTCCACCACAGGCTGGGGATGCCCACAGGCTCCATGCGCAGGGAGTAGGGCTCCCAGGCACTCGGCCACCGGCTTCCTCCCCCGTAATCAACACTGCTGAGAACCCGACGCCTGCTATGAGCCTGCAGCTTTGTGTGTGGGCTCAGGAGAGTGGACAGATGGGGCCAAAGTGTCACCTCAAGGTGCCTGGGTGGGGCTCACCAGCCTCAGGCCTCCCACAGGGACAGCAGTCTAGGGCCTCTCCCAGGACCAAGGGGGACATGCAGATGGGGACATGGGGAGTCACACTACACACACCACACACACCTGCAACACAGCCAATATACCACACATGTGTGCAGACGCCCCCTCACCCTTGCACACATCACACACCCACACAGGTCTGCACACACCCCCTCACTCCTGCACACATATCACACACCCACACAGGTCTGCACACGCCCCCTCACTCCTGCACACATATCACACACCCACACAGGTCTGCACACGCCCCCTCACTCCTGCACACACATCACACACCCACACAGGTCTGCACACACCCCCTCACTCCTGCACACACATCAAACCCACACTGGTCTGCACACGCCCCCTCACTCCTGCACACACATCACACACCCACACAGGTCTGCTCACGACCACACACGACTGCACACATAACAAACACACACAGCTAATCACATCACCACACACACCAGCACAC
>CAUYRH010056849.1:0-26858 GCA_963574655.1 Perodicticus potto
ATAAGATAAAGGGTTCCAGGACTTTACTCGTGAATGATGTATGCAGGAATCGACTCCTATAACTTTAACAGCTGTAGAAGAAGACAAGGTAACAGGAAAGGGGGTTTCCCAAGTTGGGGTTAGGGAAGGTGAATTAGAGGGAAGAGTTTTGATCATGACTAGATCTCCAAGAGGGAAAAGTTCCTGTTTTATTTATTAATATTATCCAAGATAGTATAGTGTCTGCTACCCAAATACCAAAACAGTTCTTAATGTCTGATTCAACATATAAATCCTTAAAAATAAACTATATAAAATAAAATGATTCAGTCTGAAACCTTTAGCAGAGAGAGACTCAATGGTAAATATAGAGCATGGGGTTTATGTTAAGGAAAATTCATATTGGTCAAATTAGCCAACATGAGAATATTTTTAAGTTTTAAAATGTGGTGATTTCAGAATTTGTAATCAGAAGAGTATAAAGTACAATTTCTGCTTCTTCATATGTGTTCTTAAGAGACAAAGGCAGTTCTAGTCAACCAGCCAGAGATTGGTAATAATGCTGTTTTATCTTTACACAGGTAAAGAATAGGGCAAAGAGCAATATTTATTAACTGCAATTTTGCCAAATACCTTCTAATAATTAGCTCATATCAAGGTCTCATTACTCACAAGGTTATTTTTCTATGTGCTTCCAAAATAGTACCATTTTTATGGCTTAAGGCCCTAGACTAAGGTTTGAATACTGAACCCCAACATTTAAATGCTGAGTAATCTAGGGCAAGTTATTGAACTTCTCTGTGAAATGGGAAAAATCATTTTCTTTTCGTGTATACATGTGCATGTATATGCATGTATAAAATGAGTCAACCATAATAAAAGGTTTAGAGCAATGCCCAGAACTCAGTAAGTTATCAACACATAACAATGGCCAATACTTGTAAAGCACTTGTTCAAGGTCACTTAGCCAGTAAACATTGGAGTGAGAGTCTGACCTCGGTCAAAATCTGTGATTGCAACATATCTGACTAGGACTTCCTTCAGTTACCTCCTGCACAAAGTGAGGAGATTTTAGCACCTGATGTAGTAGTAATGGCATCCACCTAATCCTGCCCACCCCCCCACACACACACCTCATACCCTAACAATGATGATGAATAGTTTTATTCTGCAGGAGCACTGCTGATCTTGAACTGAATCTGCAAATACTTGTCAGTTTAGTTCATTAGGCAGCCACTAATCATTAACTCAACAGATATTTACTATATGCAAATCTCTGGCATTCTTTTCTTTATATAAAACTTTTATTTTAGAATCGTTTCAGGTTTACCAAAGAAACTGCAGACAGTCTGTGTTCCCATGTAACCCATATCTTAGCTTCTCCTATTATTCACAAAATACATGTGCACTATTTCAATACACCTGTTATAATTAATCAGCAAATATGAATATGTTATTATTAACTGAAAGCTTATAAGTTTTTCAGATTTCTGTGTATTTACATAATGTCCCTTCTCTGCTCTAAGGGCCAATCCAGGACGGCACATTCCCTTTAGACATCACGTCTTCTCAGGCTTCTGTTGACTATGAGAATTTCTAAGACTTTTTTTTTTATTAATGATGACCTGAACAGTTTTGAAGTATACTAGTCAGTTATTTTATAGGAAAAACCCTTAATGATTTCTTCAGGATTTGATTGGAGTTTTATGTGTAAGGGAGAAAGACCACAGAGGTAAAGTGCCATTTTGATGACATATTAATAGTATATGTCATGAACATGATTTATTGCTGTTGACATTAATCTTAATTACCTGGCTGAGGTAGTGTTTGTCAGAATTCGCCACTATAAAATTATTCTTCTTTTACCCTTTGCATACTCTTTTTCTTTGAAATAAAATCACATATGCAGGCAGTGTCTGTGGCTCAAAGGTATAGGGCACCAGCCCCATATACCGGAAGTGGTGGGTTCAAACTTGACCCTGGCCAAAAATTGCAAATAATAATAATAATAAAATCACTACGCACACACCACCTTAAAAGAGGAGGGGATTTTTGCTTCACTTCCTTGAAGGTGATAATTTAATACATAAATTATTTGAAGTTCTTCTGGGTAGGAGATGTGGCCATTCTCCTCTACTTATTTATTTGTTTAATTAATTATTTGTATCAGTATAAACTCTTGGGTATTTGTTTATACTCTGTTTTATAATCCAATATAACTATATTTTGTTGTTGGAATTAGATTAACTCTGGTTTTCAGGAACTGTTTCAGTTGGTTCCTGTATCCCTTTGATACACTCATCATTGTGTGCTTTTGTGGGGTTGTTTTTATTTAAGCACCTCCTTCCTTATGTTCACTGCAAGATCTTCTAACTATGGGTGTCCAATCTTTTGTTTCTGCTGCACATTGGAAGAAGAAAAGTGGTCTTGGGCCACACATTAAATCAACAAACACTAATGAAAATTGATTCAAAAAAAAAGAAAGACAGACAGCAAAGAAAGAAAAATAAAGGCCTCTGCCTAATTTCTGTAATATCCAACAGTACCAATAAGTAAAGCAGGCCTCAAAACTGTTTTGAACAATTTAACACCCCTGCTAAAACTTTAATTTGCATGTATCATGTCCCAACCCTAGAATCACCTATTCCTTCAAAAATCCAGTGTCTATTTATTCAATATTAGCACCAAGTTCTAGGGGTGAGTAGTGTTCATTGATATGAAGATGTCATCTCCTCCAACCCCCTTCAAGGAATGGAGAAGGAATAAATAAGTGTGTGCCAATCAAAATATATAAAAATATGTATAATTACTTCTATGTGTGACCATCTATACCTTTAGTAAACTAATCATAAGTTCACAACTGATACTCTAACTCTAATCCTTGACCACATAATCATTCTATTCTTCTCCCAGTGAGAAGGGGAACCCAGCTGCCACCATCTGCTATCTTCTTACTTAGTTATCCAATTGCAGTACCCATTTATAGTGGTTTCGGGATTGTTAACCTGTACCCCCAGGAGACAGCTCTTTAAACTGCAGTACGGTGTTTATGTACAGGGCCTTTTGCTTTTAGTCTTCTAAAGTCCATTCATTTCCAAAGTTACTTAGGTCAGCACCTTTCCCCATATACACTTCAGCAGGACTGTTTCATATCTTTGTAAAAGAGTTGAGCTGTATTGTCACTTTCTGCATTTCATCCTGAGATCTCCTGACCTCCTAAATGATTTTTTTTTTTAATTTATATACAATAAGTAGTGGTTTTGCTGTTTGTGCCCCCCTCAAATTCATATTTAAATCCTAACCCCCAAAACAGTGGTATTCAGAAAGCAGAGTCCACATAAACAGGATTAGTTCCCTTGTAAAAGAGGCCCAAGGGAGCTTTCACCAGGCGAGGGCACCCTGAGAAGGTGTCATATAAAAGGATTGGGCACACCCCAGACACCAAATCAACCGTGCCTTGATCTCAGAATTCACAGGCTTCAGAGTTATGAGAAATAAATTTGAGTTGTTTGTAAACTACCCAGTATATGCTATTTTTGTTGATGAGCCAGAACGAACTAAGGCAGTGAGGTTCATTCATGTGCCATGAAGCCCTACGGGTTTTGAGAAATGCTTAGTGCATAGTTTAGCTATTATTATGATATCTACAGAAGAGTTTCACCCCCACAAAAAAATTCCCTATGTTTCACATGTTTAATCCCTCTTCCCAGTGGACCCTAGAATTAATGATCTTTTTATCATCTCTATAGTTTTGTCTTTTGTAGAATGTCATATAATTGAAATCACATAGTATATATATATAGCCTTTAAAACTGGTAGCTTTCACTTAGTAATACGCATTTAAAATTCATCCGTATTTTTGTGTATCTTGATTACTTTTTATCACGAATAATATTTCACTGTATAAATGTACTATAGTTTGTTTATTAATTCACCTATTGATGAGCACATTGGTACTTCCAGTTTGGGGTAATACTAAATAAAGCTGCTATAAAAATTAATATTCTGGTTTTATATAGACATAAATACCTAGGAGCACATTTCCTAGATATATTACAAAACTATGTTTAATTTTGTAAAATACTACCCAACAATCTTCCAAAGTGGTTGTAGCATTGTTGTTGCAGGCCTAACCAGCAATTAGTAGTAAGTTTTACACATTAGCCTTTGTAAGAAGTGTATAATAATAGCTTATTATTTTAATTTTCAAATTCCTAATGGCAAATTATATCAGGAATCTTTCAAATGATTTTTTCATCTGTATATATTTTTGTTTGTTTTTGCAGGTTTTATTTTGTGGGAATTTTATCCTTTTCTACTTTTATTCTGAGTACCTGCCTATGTAGTTAGGAAAATGAAATGGCCTACATGTTCAGGTAAATATCAGAGTTTGGGGGGTTGTTGTTGTTGTTGTTTTGAGACAGACAATGCCCAGCTATTTTTTTTGTTTGGAGATAGTGTCTCACTCTGGCTTAGTCTAATCTCCAACTTCTGAGCTCACCTGGCTTGGCCTCCCAGAGTGCTGAGATTACAGCCGTGACCACCCCACCCACTGTTTCAGTTTTTTTTTTTTTTTCAATAGAATAACATTTTAGAGTAATTGTAGGTTCACAGCAACTTTGACTGGAAGATACAAAAACTACTCAGGTGCTCCCAGCCTACGTGTATCTGACCTGCCCCATTGTCAGAGTCCTCCCCTCGAGGGTGCACTTGTTATGGATGACCAACCTCCAGGACACAGCTCATCGTCCTCAATGCGGTAGGTAACCATCCAGATCTCTGGGCCATTTTTAATTGGGTTGTTTGTTTCCTTACTGTTGAATTTCAAGAGTTCTTTGTATATTTTGTGTACAAGTCCTTAATGTGATGCGTTTATAAATATGATTTCCCAGACCGTTGCCTTTCTTTTTATTCCTTACCATTGTCTTTTGCAAAGTACTTAACTTCAATAGAGTACAAATCCTCAAGTTTTTATTTTATGGACCATGCTTTTGGTGTTGTATTTAAAAAAAAACAGAGATCCATATATTTTTTCATATTTTGGAGTAGTTTTATGGTTTTATATTTTATATTTAACTTCTATAAACTTTGAGAAGATTTATGGGTAAGATCTAAAATAAATATGCATCCAAATTGATTTTATTTGTATGTGAACATTCTTCATCCAACTCTTTCAGCATCATTTGTTGAAAAAAGGCTATTCTTTTTTTGCAGAATTGCTTTTGTTTTTTTCAAAGATAAGTTGAATATAATTTTGTGAAGTCTTCTAGACTCACTGCTCTGTTCATTTAACCTCTGTATCTTTTTTTTTTTTTTTCCAAAACCATGTTGTCTTTATTACTGTATCTTTATAGTGAGTCTTGAATTTTGGTAGTGTGAATTCTTAAACTTTGTTTCTCTTTACCTTCTTTGGTGTTATGTTGACTATTCTAGATCTTCTGCCTTTCCATATAAATTAGAATTAGTTTGTAAATATCTAAAAATAGCATACTGGGATTTTGACTGGGATATGTGAATCTATAGATGAAGTAAGAATTTCATGTTAACAATATTGACTCAGCACAGAATCGCTTGCTATTTTTCGAGTTCTTTCTGCAGAGATTTTAATCTTGACGTATAGATGCTATACTTATTTTGTGATATTTATACCTAAGTATCCACATCTTTCTGTTGCTGTTGTTAAAAATATAACAAATTCTAATAGAACACATCTGGCATATTTGAACACAATTGATTTTTATATTTTATCTTTGTAGCCTGTGACCCTGATATTGCATAATAATTCCAGGAGATTTTTACTTTTAAGTTTTATTGTAGTGAATACATTTAATATGTACCACATTTTCAAATATACACTTTTCAGTGGCATTAAATATATTTATAATATTGTGCAACTGTTGTACCCACTGCGAGTGGAATTACAGAGACATGCCAGAACACTGTGTTCAAATTAAGCAAGGGTCCTTTTTTGGGCTGACCAGTCAAGAGCAAGCTTATGCCACAAAGTCTTTTGCCCCCCTTGAAGCAGGAGTGCAAAGTTTTTATATGGCACTTCAAGCAGGAGATGGGAAGCCCTAGCATTAGCAGAATTTTACAGAAGCTGATATCTGCAAGGTGAGAGCTACGGAAAGGGGTCTTACCATACATACAGACAAACCAGACAGACTTGTGACAGTACTGTGCTTTTTCACAAGATTTTTTCAGTTGCCACAAGATTTTGCAGCTCTCAGCTAAATTTCCTTCCTGTTTTTGCAGGGTCACTGCTTGCTCAAGGGGCTACATTGTTTACAAAAGAGGGGCGCTGCAAGCTCTTAACAAAATGAAGTAAGTCTGGTTCACTTGCTCAAAATGGATGCAGTTAGGGCATCACACAACCATCATCTAGGTTCTTTCTCTGTGATTTTGTTTAAACATCTTGCAGAGTTTTATTGTACAATATTTACCTTCTTGTCACTAATTTATTTCCTTTAGCATAATGTGTCCAAGGTTTATCTATGTTATAGCATATATCAGAATTTCCTTCATTTTAAAAGACTGAATAATATTCCAGTATGCATACATGTATTTACCACATTTACTTATCTAATCACTTACAGTGGTCACTTTGGTTACTTTGACTTTTGAGCTGTTGTGAATAATGATGCTATGAACATGAGTGTACAAATGTATCTCCAAAATCAGATACATACCCAGAAGTGGAATTGCTAGATGATATAGATATAAAAATTCTATTTTCAATTTTTTGAGGAACCTCTTTTCCACAGTGGCTGTACATTTTACATTCCCACCAACAGTGAAAACGGGTTCCAATTTTTCCACAACCTTGACAGTATTTATTATTTTTTATATTTTTTCATAGTAGCTATGCTACTGGGGATGAGGTGGCATCTCACTGGAGTTTTGATTTGTATTTCTCTCATGATTTGTGAAGAGCATCTTTTTATGTGCTTATTGTCCTGTTACATATCTTTAAAGAAATGTCTATTCAAGTCCTTTGCCCATTTTGAATTGGGTTGTCCATCTTTTTATTGTTGAGTTTTAGGTATTCTCTCTGTTTTGTGGTTATTTAAACCCTTAGATGTATCATCTGCAAAAATTTTCTCCCATTCTTTGAGTTGCTTTTTTACAGTTAGTGTCTTTTAATGCACAAAATTTTAAAATTTTTTTTAAGTTCAAATTGTCCACTTTTTCTTTTATTGCCTATGCCTTTGGTGTCACACAAAAAGAACAATTGCTAGATCAAATGTCATGTAACATTTGCCTTATATTGTGTTCAACAAGGATTTTTTTTATAGTTTTAAGGCGTTTAGGATTTTGATACACTTTGAGTTAATTTTTGTATATAATGTTAGGTAAAGATATGACTTTTTTTTGCAAATGGATATCCAGTTTTCTCAGCAACATTTGCTGAAAATCCCACTTATTCCAATTTAATAGTCTTGGCAGCCTTGTCAAAAAATATTATATGTGAATTTGCTGCCTTTTTACAAGTAACACACTGTTTTTATTACTGTAGCTTTATAATAAGATTTGAAATCATGAAGTATATTTTCTCTTGCTTTTTTCCTCCTTTTTTCAAGATTGTTTTGACTTTTTAATTTTAAGCTGTGTTTTTGTATTTCCACAACAAGCCAACTTTGAGATTATGATGCTGATTGCATCAAATCCATAGATTGCTTTGGGTGGTATTAATTCTTAACAATATTATGTCTTTTAATCCATCAGCATAAGATATGCTTCCATTGTGTGGTACGATATACAATAAAGACATCGGGTCTAGGAATTTTCTTTGTCAGGAGATGATTGAATCTCCTTAATAGATCTATTTAGATTTTCTCTATTTTCTATTTCTTTGTTATTTAGTCCCTAGAAATTCATCCATTTCTTTAGATTATACAATATGTTGATATACAATTATTCATAGCACTCACCTGTAGTCCTTTTAATTCCTGTAGAATCAGTAGTAATAGACCCATTTTTCTTTCTGACTTCAATCATTTGAGTCTGCTGTTTTTTTCCTTACTCTGTGTAGCTGTGTACCAATTTTGTTGATCTCTTCAAAGAGCCAACTTTGAGTTTTATTTTGTCTAATGTTTTTCTATTCTCTATTTTGTTTATATCGGCTCTACTCTTCATTATTTTCTTCTTTCTGCTAGCTTTGGGTTAAGTTTTTTCTTCCTTTTCTATTGTCTTAAGTTGTAAACTTAGGTTGTTAGTTTTAATCTTTCTTGTTTTTTAATGTAAGTACTTATAGCTATAAATATACTCCTTGATACTGCTTTTGTGGCATCCTATAAGTTTTGAAATGCTGTATTTTCATTTTTATTTGTCTCTATTTTCTAATTTCCCTGGTAATTTCTTCTTGGAAACATTGGGTAAGAGTAAACTGTTTAATGTCCACAAGTTTCTGGACTTTCCAGTTTTACTTTAATTATTGATATCTGACTTCATCAAATATTTATGTTTTTAAATACATTAGGTCTCAATTTGTGCCTAATATATGGTCTATCCTGGGAAATACCTCAGTACACTTGAGAAAAATGTATGCACTATTATTGTTGGGTATGTGTTCTGTTGTGTTGTTAAATCCTTTGTTTCTTTAATTATTTACTGTCTAGTTGTTCTGTACATTATTAGAAGTAGAAGGATGAAGTCTTCAACTATTATTGCAAAACTCTTATTTCTCCCTTCAATTCTGTCAGTTTTTGCTTCATATATTTATATGGTCTGTAATTAGGTGTGTCAATGCTTATAATTTTTGCATCTTTTTGCTATATGAAGCCTTTTATTAATAGATAATGCCCTTCTTCATCTCCTATTAACTTTTTATATTTAAAGTCTATTTTTCTCTGATATTATTATAGTTACCTCCCACTCTAATTTACTATTTGCATGAAATATCTTCTAGCCTTTCACTTTCAATCTATTCGCACCTTTGGATCTAATAAGAATTTAATAGTATAAATTGCCTCTGAACACAGCTTTTATTGCAACCTACAAATTTGATAAATTGTAGTTACATTTATTTCAAAATATTTCTTTAATTTTCTGGAGACTTCTTATTTGACCTCATGTGTTATTTAAAGTTTGTTGTTTACTAATAGTTGGGAGAACATTTCCCTGGTATCTTCCTGTCATTGATTTCTAGTTTAAATTTATGATAATGATACAAAGTATTTAAAATTCTTTTAAATTTATTTAAATAGGTGTCCTCAGTGGCCTAGATTGTGGGCTACCTTGCTGAATATTTCATGTGAACTTCTTAAGAATGTACATTCTGCTGTTGTTGAATGGAGTATTCTGTAAGAGTTAATTAGATCAAAATGACAAATAGTGCTGTTGAATCAAGAATATCTTTGCTAATTTATTGCAATCTAGATCAATCAAATACCCACATAGGGGTTTGAAGTTTCTAACTACTCCAACATTAATTATGGAGTCATCTATACTTTCCTTTAGTTCTATTAGTTTTTGCCTCTAATGCTAGTTGCATACACATCAAGAATTGCTATTCCTCCTTGGAGAATCAACCCCTTCATCATGTGTAATTCTCCCTTTTATTCCCAATATTTCACTTGTTTTTAAGTTTGCTTTGTCCAAAATAAATATAGCTACTCTGGCTTAATTTTGCTTTGATGAAATATTTTTCTCCATCTATTTATTTTTAATAATACTCCATCTTGATTTGGAGAACATTATCCTAAGAAAAGTATCACAATAATGGAAAAACAAGCATCACATGTACGCTGCAAAAATTGGAACTCATGGATTAACAACTCACATGAGAAAATTTTCAATAAAATTCAAGTAGGAAAGATGGGGAAGAGGAGAGAAGTTGGGCAAATTTCCACCCTATGGGTACTTTACCTGAGAATATCACACACTTCCTGGGTGAAGGACAAAACTACAACTCAGACTGTAACCTTACAAGAGCAAACCATGTAGCCTATTGATATGTACCCCATACCAATTGTAAATTTAAAAAAAATTCTTCATCTTTATATGTTTGCTTGTGGACAACATATGATTGGATTTGTTTTTGCATACACTGTGACAATGTCTCTCTTTTAATTCATTCATCTAGACCATTTACATTTACAGTGATTATTAATATAGTCATTTTAAGATATACATTGTTTGACTAACTGTACCCTTCATTGGACTTATTCTTTCTTTCTTGTTTTTTACCCTTCTTTTCTGTCTTCTCTAACTTTAACTGAGCATTTTAACTCAACATTTAGGATTTAAACTTAACAGAACATTTAACTCTTAACATATCAATAATACTTTTTCCTGAATTCTTTCAGTAATTGTCCTATTTCCAATACACATTATAAACTAATTTGAGTCCATCTTCAAATAACATTATACTGCTTCACATCCAATACAAGTATCTAATAATATAGTACTTCCAATTCCTTCCTATTATTCTTTATGACATTGCTGTCATTCATTTCAATTATACGTATTACATATTCTATAATCATCCAACACTTTGTTCTGATTTTTACTGTAAATAACTACCTTTTAGATCAATTAAGAATAGAAAAAATAATTTTTTAACTACATTCATTTATTCCTTCTCTGACACTTTATTTTCTCTACATAGATCTGGTTTTCTTGCCTACATCATTTTTTTTCTATCTGAAGAACTCTCATTTTTTGTATGGTAAATCTGCTGGTGATTAATTTCTTCAGTCTTTGTTTTTCAGGGAAAGACCAAATCTGCTTTACTTTTGAAAGTTAATTGTGTTGGATATAAAATTCAAGGTTAGTGAATTTTTTCTTTTACTCCTCGAGTATTTAAATTTACGTTCTTCATGCTTGGCAGGTTTATGATGAGAAATTCACTGTAATTATTATTATATTATTGTTGTTCTTCTGTAACTAAGATATTTTACCACCTCTGGCTTCTTCCAGAGTTTCTTCTTTGTCTCTGGTTTTCTGCAATTTGAATTCAACATCCCTAGATGTGGCTTTATGGTATTGATACTGTATGGTGTTCTCTAAGATTCCTGAATGAGTAGTTAGTATTTGTCATTAATTTTGGAACTTATTGGACACATCATTTCAAATATTATTTTTCTTATTCTTTATTTGCTCTTCTTTTGGTATTCCAAAAGAAGCTTTTAATAATTATCTAACAATTCCTGGAGCTTCTTTATTTATAATTGTTATTAGATTTTCTCATTGTATTTCAGTCTGAGAATTTTCTATTGACAAGTTTCTACCATAAGCAGGCTGATTCTTACCTCTACTATGTCAAGTCTACCAATGAATCTATCAAAGGAAGTCTACATTTCTGTTACAGTGCTTTTGTTTCTAGCAGTTCTTTTTTATCTCACCCTTCCTTTGTTATTCATCTATTCTCATGTGGTCTCTAGATATTTTGTTAAAAGATTTTTTATTAAATTCCTGAGAATGGTAATCATGGTTATTTTAAATTTCTTCTCTAACGTGCTTAATATTTATTGCAGATACAGAGTGTCAAAAGCTTTAAATTCCTCTAGTGTCCTTGTTTTTGTCCTTCTAGACATTGGGCTTCCTTAAATACTCCTTTGGGAGGAAAATTTGTTTCACAGCTTTTCTATGTAGTGTTATTATACCGGAGCCTCATCAGAATGATAGTAAGGTAGAATATTTTATAACATTCTGATGAAATAAAAATCATTCAGTGGATGTCTGCCTTAGGGCTGTGACTTCCACGTATGTTTCTTTAATTATATAGCTTCTGTCTTTTATTGCATCATTCCTAATTTATTTCCTTGAGGTAGTGACACTTATTGATGATATTTAGTTATTCCTTTGGTCCAGAAAGAAAGATAAGAATTGAGTGTAAGAAATACTCTTCCCTTATCCATGGTAATGCTCGGCACCTGCAGCTCAAGCAGCTAAGGCACCAGCCACATACACTGGAGCTGGCAAGTTCGAATCCAGACCAGGCCTGCCAAACAACAATGACATCTACAACCAAAAAATAGCCAGGCATTGTGGCGGGCACCAGTAGTCCCAGCTACTTGGGAGGCTGAGGCAAGAGAATCGCTTAAGCCCAGGAGCTGGAAGTTGCTGTGAGCTGTGATGCCACGGCACTCTACCCAGGGTGACAGCTTGAGGCTCTGTCTCAAAAAAAATAATCTTTTCCCCTGGAGAATAGGCCTTTTTATAAAGGATCTTCACCATGTATTTCAAAATTATTGCTCTCATACTTCCATACAATAATGGAAAAACAAGCAGCCAGTTGGAAAACAGACATATTTTCAAATTTCAGAAATGGCGAGGACAGGATCCTCCTTCTACAGGCCAGATATGGTGGTAACCATGGTAACAATGTAAACTGTGAATCAGGTATAAGCCTGGGAATTGCTCACAGTCCCACCTGGTGTCCAAAAAGTATATTGCAATATAAATATATTCCTACTAAAGTTGATACCTACATCATTTGTATAGTTGTATTATATATATATGAACAATATTTTGGTGGTTGGTCTCTTTTTTTTTCTTCTCTTTTTTTATCCTTTTCCTGTCAGAGTTACTGTTAATTTTCTTTTAATTTTTAATTTTTTAATTTTTTTCATTTTTTATTAATAATATATAATTTTATTATTTTCATATCTTCCTCTTCTTCCCTTCTTATGATTGCTGAGAGTGCTTACATCAGCTATTTAGTTTTTTTCTTTCTTTTTTTTATTATCATCATTTCTGTTGTAGTTGTTTTTTGTCTGTATGTCCAGTTGTTTCTGATTGTCTGTGCATCTGTGTGCTTGTGTGTCTGGTAGCCTTCTTCTCTGTTTATTTGCTCATTTGGTCTCAACAAGTTTTGTGTTTTGCTAAATCCTCGGGTTGGCTACTTTCCCTGACTACAATTTTCACATTCAACAATAACAAGGGGGGTTGGGGGATGACGATTGACTGGAGCCAGCTTTCAGCAGAAGCTCCAGTCCAGAGGGAGAGATAACAGCCAGAAAGAATTCCAACAAAGCCGAAGGAGGAGATCCGAGGTGAGAGAAGAGATAGAGAACTGCATGTCTTCCCTGCCAAGGAAAGCTTCAACTCCAAGGAAACAGATTTCAGGTACAGATCTCATCCCAAAGAGGACGTGTGTCTGTCCCCTCCACTAAGAGAGTTGCTTGCTTGCTGTGGGAACTTTACTTGTGAATGATGAACTGAGGCTGTCCTCCCTCACCTTACCAGAGGGAATTGCTGGAAGTAGGGACTCCTTCTCCAAAGAGCCCCTGCTGTGAGCCCAGGAATTCCCTTGTCTGGAAAGAAGTTTAAACAAATATTTTTCTTGCTACCTTGAACTTCCAGTTTACTCTTTCCCGCTGGCCTGGAGGTCTAGAAGTCCAACCTCTACAGAGACCATTATGTCTGCACTTTTTAACTAGGACTGGGCATGGCATAGACAGAGGCAGTGCAGCTGTGCTGTATCTGTAAATCCAGTAACAGTACAGAAAGACATAAAGGGAAAGGTGACTGTCCTGGCCCTGAGAAAGTTTATCTCAATAGCAGGAGGACGCTTGGGTATCTGCACTATGGGTGGAGACCTGGGAACTGCTGAGGTGCACGAACCCAAATGGAGACACCTCCCACCCAAAACCAGCATTAGTAGAGTGATCTGGCTGGGCTCTAAATTGGGAAAGTCATCTCCACAATTCTGTGGTGTGCCAGAGGGAACCAGACCTTACCCTATATGGGTACCAGAGCTATAGAACAGTGGCAACAAAGGTGCAATGGCTGAGGGAGAAATTCTTTTGCTGTTAGGATATCATCAGGTTTCGAAGGAGCTCAGGTAGAATTTTCTCCAGCTGCCATTGAGCGACTGAGGCAAGCAGGCTTCAGTTTCCCCTGCTAGATGGTGTCAGAGGGTAGTAAACATGAGGAGGAGGGAGACTGCTGGTGGGGCTACCAAAGACTGAAGTTACCAGAGTCCGGTGGTGGAGGGTGAGCAAGGTGGGGAAAGAGGGATCAAAACCCTTGATCCAAACCTTCCACTGGGTGGGCCTGTCTGACTCCTCAGAGCACCAGAGGTGCTCAAGCCACACTTGAGCTACCAGTAGACTCCTAATATCTAGTTGCTGGTGACCTTCTGAACCATCCAGCTAAAGAGTGGGTGCTGTTTGGGACAATTGGTTTGGAACTTATCAACTGGACAAATAACCTGAGGACCCTCCAAGGTGATACCCTTATTTTATTGTAGTGGGAAGGATTGATTTTCCTCTTCCAGGTATTACCTATGGGGAACAGGATGTACTAGTTGCTTGTATTTCTCCAAAACTGAAACTGCAATCCAGAGTCACTGATTCACTTGGATTGGACAGAGATCAGATGAATACAAGACAGAGCCACCTACCCCCACTACATCAATCAGGCCTCTAGAGTCACAGACTATATTACTGTACAGATCGTTTGCAAAACTGTAGAGGAAAAACTGCAGTCACCAGTCCTAGTTCCTTGGTGAATGGCTGCTCAACGACAACCCCAGAAGTCTCCAGTCCAATTGCACCTTACCTGCTCATCTAGCTAAACAGTGAAAAACAATTATGGGGAGGAATCAGCAGAAAAACTCTGGCAACATGAATAATCAGAATAGTTTAAGCCCCACCACCAGAGAATGACAAAGAAGCCAAACCAGAGGATTCCATTCACAAACAGATGACTGAGATGTCAGAAATCAAATTTAGAATTTGGATGGCAAATAAGATCAATAGAATGGAAGTAAAGTTGGAGTTAGAAATTCTATGAATAATTCAAAAGATGTCTCAAGAATTCAATGAATTCAAAGACAAAATCATCCAAGATTTAGACACATTGAGAAAAGAAGTTGCAGCCCTCCAAGATATGAGAAATACAGTAGAATCCCTCAGTAACAGAATGGAGCAAGCAGAAGAAAGGATTTCTGACATCAAAGACAAGGCCTTTGAATGCTCACAAATGCTCAAAGAGGAAGAGAAGTGGAGAGCAAAAATGGATCACTCTCTCAGGGAGCTCTGGGATAATTCAAAGGAAACCAATATTCACCTAATAGGGATCCCTGAAGGCAAAGAAGTAGCTTCACAAGGCACAAAGGTTCTTCTTCATGAGATTATGAAAGAGAACTTCCCAGACATGCTAGGAGACTCTGAAATTCAGATAGCAGACAGTTTCAGAACCCCAGTACAACTCAACCCGAATAAGACATCCCCCAGGCACATCATAATTAACTTCACTAAAATTAATATGAAGGAGAAAATTCTGAAAGCAGCCAGACATAAAAAAAACCATAACCTACAAGGGGAAGAATATAAGAATGACTGCAGATCTCTCTACTGAAACCTTTCAAGCTATTAGAGGGTGGTCATCGACCTTTACCCTCCTAAAACAAAATAACTTTCAACCCAGGATCCTGTATCCAGCTAAACTGAGTTTCATTTTGGATGGAGAAATTAAATACTTCAATGACATTCACATGTTGAAGAAATTTGCCATAACTAAACCAGCTCTCCAGGATATCCTCAGACCTATCCTCCATAAGGACCAGCGCAATTCTCCACCACAAAAGTAAATCACTTTGAAACTTTTGAGCAAATTCCATCCTCCACTATGTTGAAAGGATTAAAAATGTCCACTGGTCTCTCAAAAAACTCGATACCCAAAATGTTACCAGGCCTATCAACATTCTTAATTAATGTGAATGGCTTAAATTGCCCTCTAAAGAGGCACAGACTGGCTGACTGGATACAAAAACTCAGGCCAGATATCTGTTGAATACAAGAATCTCACCTTACCTTAAAAGATAAATACAGATTCAGGGTGCAGGGATGGCCATCTATATTCCAGGCAAATGGAAAGCAGAAAAAAGCAGGTGTTGCAATATTGTTTGCAGATATAATAGGCTTTAAACCAACAAAAGTAAGGAAAGATAAGGATGGTCATTTCATATTTGTTAAGGGCAAGACTCAATATGATGAGATTTCAATTATTAATATTTATGCACCCAACAAAAATGCACCTCAATTTACAAGAGAAACTCTAACAGATGTGAGTAATTTGATTTCCACCAGCTCTATAGTAGTCAGAGACTTTAACACCTCTTTATCAGCGTTGGATAGATCCTCCACTAAGAAGCTAAGCAAAGAAATCTTAGATTTAAATTTAACCATTCAACATTTGGATTTAACAGACATCTACACAACATTTCATCCTAACAAAACTGAATATACATTCTTCTCATGCCCACGGAATGTACTCCAAAATCGATCACATCTTAGGTCACAAATCTAACCTCAGCAAATTTAAAAGAGTAGAAATTATTCCTTGCATCTTCTCAGACCATCAAGGAATAAACGTGGAACTCATTAACAAGAGGAATCTGCATACTCATATAAAAACATGGATGCTAAATAACCTTATGCCCAATGATAGCTGAGTCAGAGACGAGATTAAAAAGGAAATTACAAAATTCTTAGAATAAAGTCATAATGAAGACATGAATTAGCAGAACCTCTGGGATACTGCAAAGCAGTCCTAAGAGGGAAATTTATAGCACTCAAGCCTTCCTCAAAAGAATGGAAAGGGAGGAAGTTGACAAATTAATGACAAAGTTTGAAAAGGAAGAACATTCCTACCCCAAACCCAGCAGAAGAAAAGAAATAACCAAAATTAGAGCAGAATTAAATGAAATTGAAAACAAAAGAATTATACAACAGATCAATAAATCAAAAAGTTGTTTATTTTTAAAGGTCAATAAAATAGATAAACCTTTGGCTAATCTAACCAAGAACAAAATAGTAAAATCTCTAATCATCAATCAGAAATGGTAAAGATGAAATTACAACAGACTCCTCAGAAATTAAAAAAATCCTTAATGAATATTTCAAGAAACTTTATTCTCAGAAATATAAAAATTTGAAGGAAAATGACCAATACTTGGAAACATGCCATCTTCCAAGACTTAGCCAGAATGAAGTGGAAATGTTGAATAGGCCTATATCAAGTTCCGAAATAGCATCAACTATACAAAATCTCCCTAAAAAGAAGAGCCTGGGACCAGATGGCTTCACATCAGAATTCTATCAAACCTTTAAAGAGGAACTAGTACTTGCATTGTTCAACCTTTTCCAAAATATAGAAAAAGAAGGGAAACTACCCAACAAATTCTATGCAGCAAGCATCACCTTGATCCCCAAACCGGGAAAAGACACAACGAGAAAAGAAAATTATAGACTAATATCACTAATGTATATTGATGCAAAAATATTCAACAAGATCCTAACAAACAGAATCCAGCAACACATCAAACAAATTATACACCATGACCAAGTGGGTTTTATCCCAGAGTCTCAAGGCTGGGTTAATATACGGAAATCTATAAATATAATTCAGCACATAAATAAATTAAAAAACAAAGACCACATGATTCTCTCAATTGATGCAGAAAAAGCTTTTGATAACATCCAACATCCCTTCATGATCAGAACACTTAAGAAAATTGGTGTACAAGGGACATTTCTTAAACTGATAGAGGCCATCTACAGTAAACCCATAACCAATATTGTATTGAATGGAGTTAAATTGAAATCATTTCCACTCAGATCAGGAACCAGGCAAGGTTGCCAATTGTCTCTACTGCTCTTTAACATCATAATGGAAGTTTTAGCCATTGCATTTAGGGAAGAAAAGGCCATCAAGGGTACTCATATAGGATCAGAAGAGATCAAACTTTTGCTCTTCACAGATAATATGATTATAAATCTCAAAAATACCAGGAATTCTGCTACAAAACTCTTAGAAGTGATCAAGGAATACAGCAGTGTATCTGGTTACAAAATCAACACCCATAAATCTGTAGCCTTTATATATACCAACAATAGCCAAGCTGAAAAAACTGTCAAGGACTCTATTCCATTTACAGTAGTGCCAAAGAAGAAGAAATATTTGGGAGTTTACCTGACATGAGATGTGAAAGATCCCCATAAGGAAAACTATGAAACTTTAAGGGAAGAAATAGCTGAAGCTGTTAAAAATGTAAAAACCTACCATGCTCATGGCTGTGAAGAATCAACATTGCAAAATGTCTATACTACCCAAAGCAATATATAATTTTAATGCAATTCCTATTAAAGTTCCATTGTCATATTTTAAAAATCTTGAAAAAATAATAGATCATTTGATATAGAATCAGAAAAAAGTTCAAATAACCAAGACATTACTCACAAATAAAAACAAAGCAGGAGGAGTTACACTTCCAGACCTCAGACTATACTATAAATTGATAGTGATCAAAACAGTGTGGTACTGGCACAAAAACAGAGATGTGTGGAACAGAATAGAGAACCAAGAGATGAACCCAGCTACTTACCATTATTTGATCTTTGACAAGCCAATTAAAAACATTCAGTGGGGAAAAGACTCGCTATTTAACAAATGGTGCTGGGTGAACTGGTTGGCAACCTGTAGAAGACTGAAACTGGACCCACACCTTTCACCATTAACTAAGATAGACTCTCACTGGATTAAAGATTTAAACTTTAAGATGAAACTATAAAAATACTAGAAGAAATTGCATTGAAAACCCTTGAAGGAATCGTTCTGGGCAAATATTTTATGAGGAGGACCCCCCTGGGCAATTGAAGCAGCATCAAAAATACACTACTGGGATCTGTTCAAACTAAAAAGCTTCTGAACAGCCAAGAACACAGTAAGTAAAGCAAGCAGACAGTACTCAGAATGGGAGAGGATATTTGCAGATTATGCTTCCAAGAAAGGTTTAATAACCAGAATCCACAGAGAACTCAAACATATTAGCAAGAAAAGAACAAGTGATCCCATCTCAGGGTGGGCAAGGGACCTGAAGAGAAACTTCTCTAAAGAAGACAGGCACATGGCCTACAGACACATGAAAAAATGCTCATTATCCTTAATCATAAGAGAAATGCAAATCAAAACTACTGTGAGATATCATCTAACTCCAATAAGATTAGCCCACATGACAAAATCCCAATACCAGAGATGCTGGCGTGGATGTGGAGAAAAGGGAACACTACTACGTTGTTGGTGGGAATGCAAACTAATATGGTCCTTTTGGAAAGATGTCTGGAGAATACTTAGAAATCTGAAAATAGAACTGCCATTCGATCCTATAATTCCTCTACTAGGTATATATCCAGAAGACAAAAAAAATCACATTATAACGAAGATATCTGTATCAGAATGTTTATTGCAGCCAAGTTCATAATTGCTAAGTCATGGAAGAAGCCCATGTGCCCATCGACCCATGAATGGATTAATAAATTGTGGTATATGTACACTATGGACTATTATGCAGCCCTAAAGAAAGATGGAGCTCTTTACCTCTTTCATGCTTACATGGATGGAGCTGGAAAATATTCTTCTCAAGAATGGAAGAAAAAGTATCCAATGTACTCAGCCCTACTATGAAACTAATTTCATATGAAAGCTATAACCTAATTACAGCACAAGAACATGGGGAAAGGGGCAAGGGAGGGGAGGGAAGAGGGGAGGATGGACAGAGGGATAGTAATTGGTGGGTCCACACTTACAGTGCATCTTAGAAGGGTACAGGCGAGATTTACTAAATGTAGAATATAAATGTCTGCACACAATGATGAAGAAAATGCCATGAAAGGTATGTCAACAAGTTTGATGAAAACATTTCAAATTGTACATAAAACCAGCACGTTGTACTCCATTATTCATTTATGTACACAACCATGATGTAATAAAATAAATAAATAAATAGCAGTAGGGTGAATTGTGATATTATTTCCTAAAATTAAAAAAATATGTAAGAGACAGATATGAACAAGGGCAGTGGTAATGAGAATTGTCGAGGGTTACATCTGAACCCATTAATATTAAGATGTCAAAAAACAAGCAAAATGGAGTAGGCAGTTGGTGTTGCTAGCATTTACAGCAATGAGGTTGATGAATCTCCCTAGTTGGAGAACAGAGAGTAAAAAGAAAACCAAAGTTAGCTGTAAACAAAGCCCCAACCAGTTAATTGTAGAGGTCCTTCTATTTTTCATTCCTAGTCTAAATGATTCCTAAGTTTTTACCTAGATCTAACATTGTATATATAACTTTAAATTGCTATAATAGTTTTGGTGCCAGATGAAATATGTTGATATTGTTTCTTTAACTAGAGGAGGCAGCTAATGGAACCCAACATGACTGCAGTATTCCAGGCACTGAGCCTGTGTCATTGGAATACTGAAGGAATGAGAAAGTAATGTTTTAAAAAGTAGAAAATTAAAAACAAATGAATAAATATTATGACAGAGTTCACTACAGAAAAGGGGAAAGCATGGAAGAGAGAAATAGGTATAATTTGAAATCTGTAGCTCCAACTGAGATCATTTTAGTCACATCAAGTCAAATAATCTATTTGTTTTCTTTTTCTGATATAGAATAAAACATTCTTGTCTGATCCCCATTATTGTCACTCGTAATTATCAGCTATGTAACAAGATGTAGAAGACAAATTTCTGACATTTAAGAGCTCCTAATACATATATAGTTGACCTTCTTCTGTAAGTATTGCTCTTTGATGAAGGTGCTGAATTAGTTGTAAACTCATCTTTATATGTGCATAATGAAATATGAAGTAATTGTAGTTTTGGAACCAATTTGTAGTGGAGAAAAAAAAGGAAAAGAGAAATGTTCATGACAGACTACTGACAAACATACAAAAATGATAACAATGTTCTCTATTAATGGATGCTTTTAAAAATTTTTCATTTAGGTTGAGCATCTTGATTCACAAATTGAAAAAATATATAGTAGTTTTTATAGTGGTAACATGAATTCTGCCTAAATTCTTGGATCGTTTTGAGAGAAAGAATATGCTGTTCCTCTAAATTATTTAGACACGCTTTCATTCTTTATTTTGCTAATATGGTGCTCACGGAGCATTTGACAGTCAAGTGAAGTGTAGAAGCTTGATACAGTATCAGAGGAAATGCTTCAATGAATCGTGTATTCATTGGTGCCTATACTTTTTGTTCAAAAAAATTAATTTCAGTTTTGAACTTATCTACAAAATGGCTGTTACCACATAAAACACAATTTACAGTTGACTATAAGAATTTCAGAAATTACAAACCTCTATCACTCTTTTGAATGACAAGAAGCGTTTGCCCTGTGAATTCCTCCATGTTATCTTGTATGAGGTTCCCTCAGGGTATATGTTCCTGCTGGTGATAGGATTCATTCTGGAGGGATCTTTTAACAGGATATGGGCAAAATGCACTGTTACCTTATGTTGGCCATATAGGGAATGGGGAATGATTTTCTACTATACATGGCTGCAAAGCCTACTTTTAAAGTTAAGTGAAATTGCGCCAAAATGTATAAACATGGTTTCAATGGTCCTAGTGAGATGTGACTGCAAGAACATCAATGATAAAGACTTTACAAAACCTTCTGAAGACACAATTCTTTCCTAAAGTATATCGACACCCCCCCCCAACCCCAGCCTAATGGTATTTGTGCAGGGTAGGATGAAAGGTTTCATCTACATATCAATAGCCTATAAATTAAGTAGCCAAGGTAGGGTCAATTGGGTGAAATTTGCCTTCCTGACTTTGACATTTCCAGGCTCTTCCAGTAGTTTGCAAGAAGTCCTATTAGGGGAGAGTAAGGGAGTAGCTCCATGTCTCGAATTTGAGCATCGAGGACAGCCCAAGGTCTATTTGTTTTCCAAGTTTACAGGGGGAGTTAATAAAAGGTCAGCTCCTTTTCAAAAAACAGTGTTAGAGAAGACAAAGTCTCAATATATTGCATAGGCATTCTTAGGTATCAAAGCAGAATGTTATCAAGAAAGGAAAGCATGGCTTTCTAGAGCATTTTATATCTACTATACCACCTGTTATAGGCTGAATTGAGTTCCCCATCCCAAATTCATATGTCAAGACCTAATGCCCAGTACTTGAGAATGTGACTGGAAATAGGGCCTCTAAAGACAGAATTAAGGACCTTAGGGTAGGTCCAATCAGATCTGATTGGTGCCCTTATTAAAAGAGAAAATTTGAGCACACAGAAACAAACTTGGGTTGCATTTACTCAAAGGTAAGAAGACCATGTGAGGATACAGCAAGAAGGTGGCCGTCTGTAAGCCAAGGAAAGAGGCTTCAGAAAACTTCCAACCTGCAAACCTCCATGTTGTCCTTCCAGCCTCCAGAATTGTGAGCAACTCAATTTCTGGTGTTCAGGCAACACAGACTATGGTATTTATGGCAGCCCTAATAAACTAACACACAGCCTAAGTTTTTCCTAGAATTTCCTATATATTAAAACATAGATTTCCAGGCCCTATCCAGGACTTGAATTCTGGACCTGGGACAGAAGATTCTGCATTTTAACTGTTATCCCAAGAGTATTCTGATACGAATTAAAGTTTTAAAACACCTGAAAGCAAGGTTAAGCATGATAAACATTTACCCTTTTCCTTTTTTACAATAATATTTTGTGATTAGATTTTTGGTAAATAGCAAAGCTTAAAAATTAAGATAATAGAAAATTCAGTCTTTACTTCCCCAAATCTGTCCTAACTGAAACATTACAAAATGAGACTATTTTATAATGGTTTCAAGACCATTCCTTTTAGACAGGAATACCTGATAGGTGGCAGACAGGGAACTCTTCATTAACACAAATGACTGTTTTCATTCTTCACACTTGCCAACACCTGCAGACCTAACCAGGACTAACTCCTTGAATTAATATTTTATCCTTATTCTTAAAATTTAAAAGGACATTAAATTAAAACCCTGACATCATACATAGAACACATGACATTTTAAAAATATAACAATACTTGTTGGAAAAATCATGGATTCAAATCTTGCCCTCAAAAAACAGATTCTTCTACTGATGACATATTAAGACATTCTCAATATTTTCAACTAGTTAAAGGTGAAGGATCTTTTAAAAGTTGAAATAAAGCATTTGATCAAGTGCAGGGTAGTTTTTCTTTGTTTCTATAAAAATAAAAAACCCTGTGTATGTGAATGTAAATATACGTGAAAAGGAGAAATGAGGGGTAAAAAAATTTCTCAAAAAACATTAAAAGTAGTCTTCCTCAGTTATCTAGTTTCCTTTCATAGAAAGGAAAAATTTTATCTATCTGGTATTGTGCAGTTTGATGTTAGTTACTAGCTTCTGAAAAGTGGGAGGGAGGGAGAGAGGGATGGAAGGAGGGAGAAAAAAAGAAAGAAAGAAAATGAAATAAAGAAATTAAGAAAAGTTTCAAAATATAGAAAAAGAATGAACCTACATACCTGAAATAACTCAACATTATTTTAAGACAAATGTAGAAGGAAATCAATACCAAGGTATATGTTGTGAAAGATATTGATATGCTGTCTGGATATTTAATATAAAAGTAGAAAATCATTTAGAAACCAAAGTAAATATAGAGATGTTAGAAGGAAAAATAAACTGATCTCAGATGTTTCCACATTTAATAATGGAAATCAGTGAACATCTACAAAGACCTCAAGAATCAAATAATGCTTCATCCAGCTGAGATGTTGCACAGGAATAAGGACAAAAAGATGGGGGGGCAGAGGCAAGATGGCCGACTGGAGCCAGCTTTCCACAGAGCCTCCCGTCCAGAAGGAGAGTTAAAGGACAGAAGTTTAGCAAGAAAGCTGATGGTTCAGAACTGAGCCAAGAGAGAAGGATGAAGAACACACATCAAGCCTGCTGAGGCAAGCTGTGACCCCAAGGATACAAACAAAATGTACAAAATCAATCACCAAGATGACAGGAGTCCCCTCTGCCACGAGAACAGATCGCAGTACACTCCATACAAACAAGCAAGCAGAGTTCAAATATCCTCCCATTTTATCCCATTAGAGAGATCCTCTAAAAACCAGACCTCCTTCCCCTACTAGGGTGCTACAGCACTCTCCTGCCAGGCATAAAACTGCATAAAACTGTATATATTCTCTACCTGTAATTTTGAACTCCCAGCACTCCCCTCCAATCTCACCCTGAGGTCTGGAACCTGTCCCCCATGGAGTCCAGATTCTTGGGCATTTTCTCAAGGGGCATGGACAGGTCATGGGCTATTGCTGATCTGTGCTGATTCTCCAGAATGGGAGAAAGGGGAGGATGGTCAACTAAGAGGGAACTGTACAGGAGTGGCAGTGCCCCAAGGCACAGAGAAGCAGCCGCAGCAGTGGAAACAAAAAGGCTCACACCCCTAGGGATATTTGGAAAGGACACTCCCAGTCTCTCTGGGCAACCAGAGGAAGCCAAGCATCTTCTCTGGTAGCAGCCACTGGCAGAACAGATCTGGGACAGAAATGCAGGACCTGAGGGTAAAGGGTATGCCTGAGGTGGTACCAGCCTGGGTGGAACACGGGAACTAGAATATGTGCGGGCAGAGATAGCAGACTCCTAGGGCAGACCCAGAGGACTGCTTTGCTGAGCTTCAGACACACCCAGCCCTCAAGGGGTCATAGCTGAGACAAAGGCGGGAAGGCAGAGGCTGGAACTGATAGCTGAGTGCTGAGCTCTCCCCGTTCACCCCAATGCAAATGGCAGTTGAGACTGGGCAGCGGCACAGACAGGGCTGAATTGCTCAAACAGCATCTGATGCATATAGCCGGGACAGAAACAAATTCTGGGAAGTTGTTCTGTTCTATCAGCAATATCAATTGGGCAGGGCTGGAACTGAGTGAACCACCCCAGCCTCCATTAAGCACCCAAGGTTGTCAGACCTCAACTCCTCCTGTTGGATAGTGACCGAGAATGGCAGCCTGGCTGAGGAGACATAGATCTCCCTGTGACTCAGGCAGGCATCATTGAAGGGAACTGGATCACAGCCCTGCAGGGTTATCAGTGACTGGGTGTGACTGAGGTGCAAGGTGGGGAAGGAGGCATAAACCTTCCCAGACTAATTTCTTTGCTGGGTGGGTCCTT
The DNA here is from genome assembly GCA_963574655.1 of Perodicticus potto. Classification (NCBI taxonomy): domain Eukaryota; kingdom Metazoa; phylum Chordata; class Mammalia; order Primates; family Lorisidae; genus Perodicticus; species Perodicticus potto. Next base: position 24,907 of record CAUYRH010056849.1, read on the forward strand.
CTGACCTCACAGAGCACCAGAGCGAGTCATAGTTTAGCTGCCAACAGAACCCTGGTATCTAGTTGCCAGAGACATTTTTAACTCTCCCACCTGAGACTGGTGCTGACTGGGACAATTGATTTGTACCTCTTGAACTGGGCCGATCACCCAAGGACTATCCAAAGTGGTACCCTGGGTATATGGTTGTGGGAAGGTTTGGTTTCTCTTTTCCAATTGTTGCCTGTGGGGGATGGGGTGACTTAATTGCTGGTATTTCTCCACAGCTGAGACTACAACCAAAGTAACTGATTCATGAGGGTAAGACAGAGACAAGCTGAAAATAAGACAGAGCCACTTAGACCCTCCACACCAAGAAAGCCCCCAGTTTCTCAAGCCATAGCACTGTACGGGTCCTTGGCAAAGCTCTAGGGGAAAAGGGACAGACAACAGTCCCAGCTTTTGGGCCAATCACTACTCCTGGAGCCCCCAACCCAACTTCTCCTTATGTGCTCATCTAGCCAAATGGTGTAAAATAACCATGGGGTGGAAACAGTGGAAAAACTCTGGTAACATGAATAACCAGAGTACATAAACCCTCCCAAGGAATAATTCGGCAGACACAACTGAAGATCCCATTCATGAACAGATGACTGAGATGTCAGAAACTGAATTCAGAATCTGGATTGCAAATGTGATCAATAGAATAGAGGTAAAATTGGAATTAGAAACTCAAGGAGCATTTCAAAAATTGTCTCAAGAATTCAATGAATTCAAAGACAAAATCACCAAAGATTTTGACACATAGAGACAAGAATTTGCACCCTCAAAGATCTGAGAAATACAGTAGAATCCCTCAGTAATAGACTAGAGCAAGCAGAAGAAAGGATTTCTGAAATTGAAGACAAATTGGTATAGAAGGGACATTTCTTAAACTGATAGAGGCCATCTACAGCAAACCCTCAGCCAATATCATATTGAATGGAGTTAAATCGAAATCATTTCCACTCAGATCAAGAACCAGGGAAAGTTGCCCACTGTCGCCACTGCTCTTTAACATTGTAATGGAAGTTTTAGCTATTGCAATTAGGGAAGAAAATGCTATCAAGGATATCCATATAGGGTCAGAAAAGATCAAACTTTCACTCTTTGCAGATGATATGATTGTATATCTGGAAAACACCAAGGATTCTACTGCAAAACTCTTAGAAGTGGTCAAGGAATACAGCAGTGTCTCAGGTTACAAAATCAATGCTCATAAATCTGTAACCTTTATATACACCAACAATAGCCAAGCTGAAAAAACAGTCAAGGACTCAATTCCATTCACAGTAATGCCAAAGAAGATGAAATATTTGGGAGTGGATGTGAAAGACCTCTATAAAGAGAACTATGAAACTCTAAGGAAAGAAATAGCTGAAGATGTTAACAAATGGAAAAACATAACTATGCTCATGGCTGGGAAGAATCAACATTGTTAAAATGTCTATATTACCCAAAGCAATATACAATTTTAATGCAATTCCTATTAAAGCTCCATTGTCATATTTTAAAGAGTTCAAAAAAACAATACTTCATTTTATATGGAATCATAAAAAACTTCGAATATCCAAGATTTTACTCACAAATAAAAGCAAAGCAGGAGGAATTGTGCTACGACCTCAGACTATACTATAAATTGATAGTGATGAAAACAGCATGATACTGGCACAAAAACAGAGAGATGTGTGGGATAGAATAGAGAACCAAGAGATGAACCCAGCTACTTACCATTATTTGATCTTTGACAAGCCAATTAAAAACATTCAGTGGAGAAAAGACTCCCTATTTAACAAATGCTGGGTGCTGGGTGAATTGGCTGGCAACCTGTAGAAGACTGAAACTGGACCCACACCTTTCACCATTAACTAAGATAGACTCTCACTGGATTAAAGATTTAAACTTAAGACATGAAACTATAAAAATACTAGAAGAAA
>CAUYRH010056852.1:0-36021 GCA_963574655.1 Perodicticus potto
CACCTACACTTGTGAGCCAAAAGAAAGTTTGAAGTTATCATTTAGGAAACAGCAAGAAAAATCCTAATATGGTTTTCTTTTAGCATCACTGAATAAGTGCTTCTGACCTGACGCTGTTCTACCTTTGCCTATTACTGATTATCCTAATCATTTTTATGTTTTCCAGAAACGTTGTCAAGCCACATGCAATAAAGATGGTTCCAGCCTATGAACCCCTGTATCACTCTCCCTCCGGAGAAACCCTAACTGCCCCCTTCTATCATCACCCAATTCAGCAGGAAGCAGTTAGATCGAGTCTTCGCCCTTTTTCCCTAACAGCAGTTAGAGTTTCTACTCGGAGGGAGAATTGATGCAGGACATTTGGCGCCCTAGCCAGCTCAGCGGAGCTGACAGACCTGCCGCCTCCTCCTTGGCGGTATTGGTGCAGCGGCAGCCAGCTGAAGAACCAGCGGGCTGGATGACAGGTAAGGAGGGGGAACTCCAACCCCCACCGGAGACTCCAATAGCCAAATAGGCCAGACAACTGCCCAAGAGACACCTGTGCCTTGGTGTCTCCTTCACTTTACAGTTAGGACTAAATGTGGAACCCCCATTTCCTATGCCCAGGTCAATTTCATGTGAATTTCCTAGGCCTCAATTCCATGAATGGACTGTGTCCATTCATTAATACATTCATTCACCTTGCCCCCGGTGGAAGGGACTGTGTTCATTTGTTTCCTGGCCAAAGAACCCATACACCTATATATACCCCGAAACTAAAAGCCTAAAAGGGGAGACAGGGAAATACCGGGAGAAAAACGGAGAGAGCTTTTCTCTCCCCACTTGAGTTTTCTCTCTCTATACCAGGAGCTTTAGTGTTTTCTGTATTCTTTTCTGTAAATAAATTCTGTCTTACCACTGGAAAAAAAAAAAAAAAAAAAAAAAAAAGAAAGAAAGAAAATGCCATGAAGGCTATGTTAAACAGTTAGATGAAAACATTTCAGATTGTATATGAAACCAGCACATTATACCCCTTGATTGCACTAATGTATGCAGCTGTGATTTAATTAAAAAAAAAAAAAAAGAATGATTTTTTTTTCTTATTGGTTTGCTTGAATTCTTTGTAAATTCTGGTTATTAGTCCTTTATTGGATATATAGCTTGTGAATATTTTCTCCCATTAAGCATGTTGTCTATTTGCTCTGGTAATTATTTCCTTAGCTGTGCAGAAGTTTTGTAATTTAATTAAGTCCCATTTATTTATTTTGTTGTTGTTGCTATGGGCTGATGTCTAAAGAACTTTTTCCCACATTTTGTCCAGAGTTTTTATGATTTCATGCCATTAAAGTATTTTTATCTGTCTGGAATTAATTTTTGTTAGTAGCGAGAAACACAGGTCCTATTTCATTCTTCTGCATTTAACTATGCAATTTCCCAGGGCCATTTATCAAATAGGGATTCTGTTCCCCAGTGTGTTGCCTTATTCATTAAGGATCATTTGATTATATGTGAATAGTTTTATATCTGTTCTTTCCCATTGGTCTATATCTCTATTTTTGTGCCAATACCATGCTATTCTGGTTACTACAGCCTTGTAGGATAGTTTGAATCTGGCAATGTGATGCCTCCATGTTGGTTCTTTTTGCTTCACATTTCTTTGGCTATTCAGGTTCTTTTCTTATTTCAAATGAAGCATAGAATTATTTTTGCCTACTTGTGCTAGGCAGGATTCTGAGATGGACACCATAATTCTGACCCTGGTATCCATGATTCCGTGTAATCCAATCCTTTTGAGTGCAGGAAGGAACAGAAACTTGATTCTAACCAACAAACATGGCAAAAGTGATGGAATATCACTCCCACAATTACATATGGAAGAAGTGAAGGGATTTTTCAGGTGAAATGAAAGTTTACGATCAGATCACTTAACATGAAACAAAAGAGAGATATCCTAGGTAAGGCTTTCAAAAGAGGGTCTAGAAATGACAGACAGAGCCGCAGCTATGTTGGGTTTCCCATGAAAACGAAGGCCTCTGGATAACAGCAGAGGTCCCACAACTTCAAGGAACTGAATTTTGGAAACATCATTAATGCACTTGGAAGAGGAACTTGAGCTCTAGTTGAGAACATAGCCCAGGAGATATCTTTATTTCACCGTTGTGAGACCTTAACCCAGTAAATAAATATTTACTATCTTATACCATTAAAATAAAAAGAAATAGAAGCTTTAAGTCGCCTAAATATATATTTAAAATGGTAAAAATTAATTCTTAAAAATAATATCTGTCCCATTCACTCTGTTTGATGACATAATTGAAACAAAAGCAGCTAGGAAATAGAGTTTATATAAGTTGTTATTATGACAATTGTATAAAGGACAGTTTCAGCATAATCATAGCATTTATAATTATTATTTTACTAATTCATTTCTCCAACTAGATTTTAAGCCCCTTGAGGGCTGAAATAACATTCATCTTAACAACTCCAGGCTAACACAGTGACTGAGACATAATAAGACCTCAGGAAATACTAAATGAAGGAAAGAAGGAATAAAAGCAAGACAAATGTAGGTATATAACAACATAATGATCTTACTGACCTTAGTATTTATAGTAAGGTTATGATACATTGCACAGCTTTTAGCATTGCCACTGACCAGAATTATCATGACTAAAAAAATAGTGATAGTGAAAACATCTCATTTTTCATCATATTGTAATTTTGAATCATGCCAGTTTTTTCTTTCAATTCAGTTCAGCAATGCTTTAAACATTCTACAGAACCAAAAGCTTTTAGAGCTAAATGCATCAATTACACATAATCTTGTGATGTGATCCTGCCATGAATCCTTAGTCATTCAGCCTCAGCCCACAGAATGCCATCTGCTTATTTGGGGTGTACATTTGTTACAAAGGGAAAGAGAGAGAAAGAAATCTTAAACTGATTTCATTTCCCTGAACTATGCTACTTTAAGGTATTATTTTTGTTTTCAATGACACTGTTCTTAAGTTTTCAAAGAGATTATTGACTATAAACGTTAAAGTTTCTATAAACGCATGACAAACATTTGAACCTTTTCAAAAATTATCTTTGCATCCATTTTCTGTTTATTCAGAAAGTGAAACAAAGAATTATCTGAGGAAAGTTCTAAATTTATCCATTGACCACAGTCCTGATTTAATTTCCAACTGAAGTTACAATTTTATAAAATCTTAGTATCGTGAAAGTGGGATTTGGACTATTCATCCATGTGGAGGCTCTGGGATAAAGGTAAATCTCTATAATTTAATGGTAGAAGGAGCAACCAAGAAGACATCCCATCGATAGTGACCAGACTTACAGCCACTCAAAGGAGAAACAATTACAATCCCATTTGTTTCTACTCATTTTAATATTATCATTCAAATGATTTTCTTATGATAAACATTTAAGGAAGTCTTAACAGTCTTTAAAATATTTTCACTATCTGAGGAGAGTATAAATTCACCCAGAAGGCAAATTTTCATAGATACTAAGAATAGTGAAAAGAAAAACTTGGACTCAATGTCTAGTCATCCAGTGCCTAATGTGGAATGGACTCCAAGTCACATGTGTCCTACCAGCATTTTCTGCACTTATGTACGTGTAGGATTACATTGCATCTTGACATAGATACGGAGGGCTGGCTTGGCCTATGGCATAAACAAATACAACAACTAGAAGTTTTTCTTTAATTAAAAATAATAATGTTTTACAAAATAGGATGAAGATGTTAGTCTCTGGAATATCATATGTAATCTATTCAGAGAATAGTAATCCCTGAAATGTAGTAATTTTTACATGTACCAAATTTGTTTGGTAATAGGAATCAAAGTACTTATACCACTGACAGAAGGAACAAATGGTCTGTTATGGAGATCAACATAATACTTGGTATCTACCCAACTTTCTATCTCTGTCAACTATTTCTCTTGCCAAGGTAACATACTCGTTTTCCAAATTACTATAATGGCCTCAGCAAATTTGCCTCCACTCGTTACTCCCTCCAATCCGCTCTCCCTAGTGCTGCCACAGTGATCTTTATATATATTTTATTGTTTCAGGTTCATTGATGGTCGAAGAATTGGATTACACTTTTTGCATTTGTTAGTTAAAGTCCCTCTTATAGTTATGTTCTGCCCCCAAGTAGTGGCATACACTGTAACCCCATCCCCCTCCGTCCACCCTTCCCCCTCCCTCCTTCACACACCCCACCTTGAATTGATTTGAGTTATTGTCTTAAGGTGGGTCTGTATTAGGGTATCTACTGGTTTCATATTAGAATTGAGTACATTGAATTCTTGCTTCTCTATTCTTATGGTGCTTTATTAAGAACAACGTTCTGACTCTATCCATAGTGATCTTTTAAAAATGCTACTATGGGCTCAGCGCCTGTGGCTCAATGGATTAAGGTGCCAGCCACGTACACCTGAGCTGGTGGGTTCGAATCCAGCCAGGGCCCACCAAACAACAATGATGGCTGAAACCAAAAAATGGCTGGGCGTTGTGGCAGGCTCCTGTAGTCCCAGCTACTTGGGAGGCAGGGGCAGGAGACTCGCTTGAGCCCAGGAATTGGAGGTTGCTGTGAGCTGTGATGCCACAGCACTCTATCCAGGGTGATAGCTTAAGGCTCTGTCTCAAAAAAAAAAAAAAAAATGCTACTATGATTATATCCCTTGCTCCTTAATTTCATGGCTTCCAATAAGCCATTGGCTACTTTTCTCTACCTCACCACCTTCTAGCTATATTGGTCTTCCTTCAGTTTCTATAAGTTCTAAGTTCTTCTCACCTCAGAGTTTTCACATCATTCTTTCTTCTGTTTGATACACATGTCGTGTATCCTTCATCTCATTTACACACTGTGTCTTTGCTTTCTCATCATCTGCTTGAAAACTTTTCTTTAGCCTCCATCTATGACAAGGAAAATCAGAACCTCCTATTATAATGCCACATTTACTTTTGTTCCTTTTGCCTATAAGATCGTATTCACATTAAGGCTCATCATTAACTCTAAAAAAAGGAAGTTCAGAAACAAAAAGTGAAGCCCCTTAAATCATTTGTCTACTACAAAAATTATTCACATATTTTGATAATGGACCAATGGATCTGAGATGTGTTTTACATACAAGATGAATCTGCAAATGCCAGGTTGTAAACTCAGACAAGAAATGCCAAGATCATGCCACAAAGGACTGAAACTAAAACTATTTGAATTGATTTTTTTGTTTGTTGTTTTTAAGTTACTTTTATTTATTTATTTATTTTTTGCAGTTTTTGCCTGGGGCTGGGTTTGAACCCACTACCTCTGGCATATGGGGCTGGTGCCCTACTCCTTTGAGCCACAGGCGCCACCTATGAATTGATATTTTTTAATGAATAAGTACTGTACATTATTTAATTTCAATCATAAAATAGATATAAAGTTGTAATGATTTAAAAAAAGAAAAACACCAGTAACCATAAGGATTATTGAGATGTTTTCTCATATACCAATTTTGATAGATCAGTCAGTATGATTATGAGAATTGTTTTATTTTTTGTTTGTTTTTGAGACAGAGTCTCACTATGTCACCCTCTTTAGAGTGCTGTCATGTCACAGCTCACTGCAACCTCAAACTCTTGGGCTTAAGTGATTCTCTTGCCTCAGACTCGCGAGCAGCTGGGACCACAGGCACCCGCCACAACACCTGGCTAATTTTTGGTTGTAGATGTTTAGCTGGCCCGGGCCAGGTTTGAACCGCCACACTCAGTGCAAGTGGCTGGTGCCATAACCATGCTACAGGTGCTGAACCGTGAGGACTGTTTTGGAAAAGATTCCAGACAGAATTCAGACTCATTAGAAAGAGCACTGTGATTTAATGATGTTTACCTTGGGCAGAAAACCAAATAAATGGTGATTCACTTTATATTTGAAAAAAAAAAAAAAAAAGAGAAGAGAAGTGAAGTGACTTCACCTTAGCACAGAAGCAAAAAAATTAGGACTATTGAATCTTTTTCTAGGGCACTGTTACCAGGTTATAAATACTCACTTATTGCTCACTAGTATACAAAATAGTTGAAAGTTGTTTTTCTTCTGGCTTCTAGGGTATCTTTCCATTCTCTGGTATTTCCCTACTTCATTGGTCATCCTCACACCTCCTCTGCCTAATCTCTTATTGTTGGATTCATTCAGGGATCTGTCATTTTTTTCATTTTTTCCTTAGGTGACTTCATTCAATCCCATAACTTTAAATAGTTTAATGTAGAGAACTACAACTTCTTATTTCCAACTGACTATTCCATGTTGCTGCATGGGTGCTTTGGAAGATTCTCACACTTAATTTTGATATGGATGACACAGAACTCTTGATTTCCTACTAATTCCTACCTCTGTTATCCGTCTTCTCCATTTTCATAAATGAATCATAATCTATCATTATCTCAAGCCAATCATCTAGCAATTTTTCTTGGGTTCTTCCTTTTCTCTCACCTCTCACATTCAATCAGCCAGCACATCCTGTTGACTCCAAATTTCACTTTGAAGCCATCTACCCTTTTCCTTTTAATGACTAATTCCCTTCCCAGTCATAGCTGTCTCTCTCTGAATTACCTCAAGAGCCACCTAAGAAGTCTTCTTCCTAACACCATTTTCCCCCCTTTACCTCATTTCTCTTTGTATGGGAAGCAGGGTGACTGCTTTAAAAACATGAACTAAATCTTCCAGTGGTCTTGTTTAAAATTCTTCTTATGAAACTGGGAACTAGACCCAGGTCTTACCCTGGGTTTCAAAGCCCTCTATGATGATGCTCTGTTCCCATGCACTCATGAATCTTCATGTTGTAACACGTCATTTCGTCCATACCAGTTTTCTCAGTTCCTCCACCATGCTGTGCTCATTTCTACTTTGTCCCTTAGAATACATTTCCCAGTGACTATCTAGATCTCATAATTCTGAATTGAGCTTGAATTTGAATTTTTTAACTATCACTTTTCAGTAAACAACCATACTTCTTCACTTCCTTCATTACCCTCTTCAAATGCACTATGTAGTACTGATCAATTCCTGAAAACTCTGTTATCTTTTCATTTGTCATCCACTCATTCACTATTCTCTTCATCTTTTTACTTAAACATAAAAGCCGTAAGAGCCAAACACTCGTCTTACTTGTCGCTAGAACACCATGTGTGGGTAGTATAAATGTGATAGATAGTTGATGAATAAGTAAAATAAATTTTCTGCATATTTTTTCTATGTTAATAGAAAATTAATTATTTCTTAAATAATTGTAGAAGAAAAGTAATTATTTCTTAAATGATTGTAGCAATCCTTTGGCTGCATTCTTGTGGCAATTCAGAATACTTTTCCACGTTTCTTCCTATCATCAATTGCCATATATTTAAAATTTAAAACACATAAATGCATCTGTGTTAGAAAAGTAAAATTGAGCCAGGAACTAGAGAGAAGATAAAGACTAAAGGAAAATTAAAATAAATATTGATTATTTTTGATATGTGATTATCTGATAGTATTTACTTATAATTAAGGTCTTGCAACAAACATTTTCATTGCAAATTACATAGATGTTGCTATTTTTTCCATTAATAAATACAACTAAATTTAGAAAAATTAAATGTAAATATACTTCTTTACAAATCTCTCATGATATGCAATCATTTGCTATTGTTCTGGGTACATAATGTAAGATATGCCCTGTTCACCTGAGAAATTCGGTTATTCAATAGTATCAAAGAATGTCTGTGCAAATTCCTATGCTTAATGGCCAGGTTATAAACCCAATAACAAAGCCTTAGGTGCTGCCACATACAGTAGGAGAACATGAATACCTGTATCTTTTTCTTACAAAGGATCTTAAGAAATCATCTGACATACTAAATGGAAACAGCAAATTCCACAGTGATGTTTATTGTGTTTTATTTTCTCTCAGGAAATGGCTTCTTTTCGTCCTGCTCAGAGTTCAAACTTTAGGATCAAAGTAACTTTGTTTTATTCTATAAAGATAAAAGCAGGAGAGAGAGATGGTCTTATGAGCTGAGATCCCCACCTATGCCAAGCTTGAATGAGAAACTATCCCAGATGGAAAGGAGGCAGCAAGGGCTAGGGAGGCTCTGCAGCACATGTTGTTACCACTGACAGCCTTGGCTCCTGTGCTGAGCAAGCACTCCCTCCAATTCTCCAGTAACTGATGTTGATGAATGATATCCCCAACATCTCTAGGTCTCAGATATCAGTCATATAAACTAGTGTCAACAGAGTCATGTGCAATTACCCTGAGGCAGGCTTTGGAATCCTGCAGCCAGCTACATTAAAAAATAATTAGAGTGGACATAATCACTTGGATTAGCCAAAGAGTAGTCTGGATGCCGAGGTGCATACTCATATGCAACAGTGAGCATGACCGTATGAGAGGAGAATGGGAGGGTCTTCCCGTATCTGTGGGACCTACATTCTAAGATCCCCAGAGGATGCCTGAAACAGATAGAACTGGATACACTGTGTTACTGTGTTTTTCCTATATATGCAAACTTATGATAAAGTTTAACTTATAAATTTAGTACAGTAAGAAATTAACAACTATTAGATAAAGCTGAATGATTTCAACAATTTACTACAGTACGAATTATATAAATATGGTCTCTGTCTCTTTCACTCTTACTGTGCTATACTTATCTATTGACTGCAATTGACCACGGGTAACTTAAACTAAGGAAAGTAAAACTGTAAATAAGAAGGGACTGCTTTATAAGTGTCAATGTACCTTTTCCCTCCTTTCTTCCTTCTACTATTTAGTAAGTATTTCATGAGCATGAGCATCTACTATGTTGCCAGGCACAGGAGATACAGAATGAAACAAGGCAGACAGCCCCCTTGTTCACAATGATTTTGGAGAATAAGAATAAATAGTAAACTAATACATAAAGTAATTGTATTTTGTAATAGATGCTATAAATAAAGGAATCAAAGTGAAGACAGGGTACATGTATAATAACTGAAAGAATCCACCTAAGATTAGATAATGAACGCTGAGCTGAAACATGAAAACTAAAAAAGATTTAGCCATGCAAAAGGTTAGTAGGACATTTTTAGTCAAGGGGAAAAAAATGGCCTAGAATGCAGAAAAACTGCTTCATGTACAAGAAACTGAAAGGTCAGCATGACTGCAGTAAAGTTGTCAAGGGTGGCTTGATATTAAATGGAGATATAAAGAGAAGCAGAGGCTGGATTTAGAGATCAGGAAGTATAGTATATGCAATATTTACTGACAACAAGCAGAGCACTATTATAAAAAGAATTCAGCCTAAAAGCACTCCCCCAAAACATAATGACACATGAGTCTATACATGACCAGGATCAAATCAAACACGTAGTTAGGTCCTAAAAACAGGATAGAGTCCAAGTGTTCTGATGTTATGTTTAATGATTTCACTTCCATAGTTGTCTGACAACTCTTTCTCACAAAAGTCTAAATAAAAACATGGAGAAAACACATGAATATGCAGGTAGATTTTTAGTGTTAAAAAAATAGACAGTTTTATAGAGAAAAAATAGAAATCCACAAGGTAAGGAATTTGGAGAGGTGTTTTTTTTTTTTGGTTTTGTTTTGAGACAGAGTCTCACTTTGTCACCTTTGGTAGAGCGTCGTGGCATCACAGCTCACAGCAACCTCCAACTCTTTGGCTTAAGCAATTATCTAGCCTCAGCCTCTCAAGTAGCTGGGACTACAGGCACCTGCTACAACGCCCGGCTATTTTTAGAGATGGCGTCTCGCTGTGGCTCAGGCTGGTCTTGAATTCATGAGCTCAGGCAATCAACCCATACCAGTGAAAAGGTTTTTAAATAAAAACATATTTTCTGAAAAGTTGCCTAAAGCAATAGTTATGTCACCCATAAAATAGTTGGACTTAATCAGTGGTTTCTAAAACTTTTGTTTTAATACGATAGCAAACAAATACGCTATATTTATTTTAAATAAATTGGAACAAAGAATATTAATAAAACAGAATAGAAAAAAAAGTAGATCTGCTCTACTTAAAATAGGACCCAGCCCGATGATCAAGCCTTTAGACATTGACATAAACTTTGAAGCATCTATGATCAAATTTTCTGATGTTTCCAATTTTTCTTTAAATTATAATATTCTATGAATCTGTCATTGCATGGCATTCCTTGTAAACCAAATGTAGAGTTTAGGGGAAAATTGCAATATAAGAATAATATTATATCAGGAGACTAGTAAATCATTATAGGAGTAAATAAGCTTTTTGGCTAAAAGCACTCAAAATTTCTCAGTATTGTACTTGGCCTACATCATATACTGGAACTTAACAACAGAAATAAAATCAGATAGCCGTGCTCCAAATTCACATATGGGAGCTAAAAAGGATAGCTTCATGAGATCCCATATGTGGGGATAGAAAGATAGAAAGTAGATCAGTGGATTCCAGAGGGCAGGGAAGTAAAGAAGGAAAGGGGGATAAAGGAGAAAAAAAGAATATAGACTTATGATCATTGAATTGTACACTTAAAAATGGTAAACATGGTAAATTTTATATTTATTTATTTTTCTTTTATTTATTTATTTATTTATTTATTTATTTATTTTTTGTAGAGACAGAGTTTCACTCTATGGCCCTCGATAGAGTGCTGTGGCTTCACACAGCTCACAGCAATCTCCTGCTCTTGGGCTTAGGTGATTCTCTTGCCTCAGCCTCCTGAGTAGCTAGGACTACAGATGCCCTCCGCAAAGCTGGCTACTTTTTCTTTGTTGTGCAGTTTGGCCGGGACCGGGTTTGAACCCCCTACCCTCGGTACATGGGGTGGCGCCCTACTCACTGAGCCACAGATGCCACTCCATATATTTATTTTTTACCTCAATAAATAAATACATGTTTTTTTTTCTAAAGAAACTAGACTCTCCCAAAGAGAGGTGACAAAAATCTTAAATAAAATTATAGATTTTTTTCTTTAATCATAATTGCAGACAAAACATTACGGAGGAAAAAACACAGCCAAAGTTAGTTCTAGTAGATAACGCTTTAGCTAAACCTTAGAGAGGATACAAAGCATCGACCCACAAATTGATTAATTAATTGTGCTATATGTACACCATGGAATATTACGCAGCCTTAAAGAAAGATGGAGACTTTACCTCTTTTGTGCTTACATGGATGGAGCTAGAAAATATTATTCTTAGCAAAGAATCCCAAGAATGGAAGAAAAAGTTTCCAATGTACTCATCCCTACTATGAAACTAATTTATAGCTTTCATATGACCCAATTATAGCACAAAAATATGGGGAAAGAGGCAAGGGAGGGGAGGAGGAGGAGGATAAGCAGAGGGACAGTTATTGGTGGGTCCCCACCTACAGTGCATCTTAGAAGGGTACAGGTGAAACTTACTAAATTCAGAATATAAATGTCTGTATGCAATAACGAAGAAAATGCCATGAAAGCTATGTTAACCAGTTCAATGAAAATATTTCAAATTGTATATAAAACCAGCACATTGTGCCCCATGATTACATTTATGTACAGAACCATAATTTAATTCAAAAATAAATAAATAAATAAAATAAAAAGAATTCAGGCAAAAGCATTGGTCATTGCAGGCCAGGACACAGGCACCATGAGGGGACCTAACACATGCATGGACTGGCTGCCTGTCCACACGTCATAAGGAAATTGCCCAGTTAGACTTAGGAGGCTGGATGAAGTCCTGCTGGGCGAGCGTGTTATTCTCCTCTGTAAGGCATTGTCTTATGTGTCAACTGTCCTCAAGTACACTTGAACATGGTGTCCAGAGGGTCTTGTTCTTATCATCTTTCTTCTGCTGTCTTCCTGTCCCTCTTTGGAAATGTAGATGTTCAGCTTGAGACTCCAACAAAGAAAGTAACCTAAACCAGATGGACACTATCACATAGATATTCTATGACATCTGATCAACATTCAAGCCATGGGATAGTGAGGAAAGCACAGGACTGGGATTCTGCAGGAAAACCTGATCCCAAGTCAACTCATTATTAATGATGTGGTGATAGTCCAGTCATTTAAATAACAGGCTCCCAGTTTGTACAAGTGAGATAGTAAGACAGAAAATATTTGTAAACTATTATTTATTACAAAGACATAATAATCTTATCACTGATTTTGGCACATTAAACTTGAAAATTAAATGAGAAACCTTCAGAAATTCTGTCTTCCTGATTTGTGAGACTAAAAGTAATCCCATGTGTCAATGGCACAGAAATAGGGCCAAAAAATGACCTTGGACATATTCTCTCTTCTTCTTTGCTTTGTAACAACTCATCCTACCCCAAGTTTCTCTACACATCAATGTGCTCAGGTACTGAAGATGATGCAAATGAAATATGGATATGAACCTTGCCTTTAGGAAATGACAATCTACTGGAAATGTACATAGCCTCAAGGCATACCTGTCATCTCACAAAAACTTTAAGTCAAGAAAAAAATACCTATTTGGGGTACAACAGGAATGAGAGTCTTCATACAAAGCATTATCTTACACTGTTGTGGTCAATTAGGGAAGTTCTTGGTGTTGGATATTTACAAATGTGTATACACACACACACACAAGTTCTGCTTCATCATGGAAAAAAGAAAAACACTAGCAAAGTAACTCTTTTAATAATGAAGAGTTTATTATCTTGTCCTCAAAAGCTATTTCCACTTTTTGGTGCAAAAATATGTCTGTTTTTAAATTACAAAAAACTCTCTAACTCTCTGAATTCCTTGAGCTACTTTCTAATTTATTTTTTAAGCTGCAAATTTTCTTGAAAGTTTGCTCTCACTTTCTCTACATCTTTGTCCTCTGTTCACTTTGCAAATTATTGGGTTTTGTTTTCAACCCCTAGCACTTCGCTAACAATGTTACCACACACTTAGTTTCTATACCTAATAAACTTTGACTTAATAGAGAATGGCCTTTCTTCTTCTCCTCCTTTTTCATTAAGAAAGAACGTAAAGTATGCTATTATCTCTGGTATATAGTTTTCACACTTTCTTCTGGAACTTGCCTGTCCCTGTTTCAAAGCCCAATTTTTCATGACAGTAATTGTCTAGGTGAATAAGCATGTATTCTGCTAATATAAGTATCACTACCATATCACAGTTAATCAAAAAGCTAAGAAATCCTGGTAAAGCAGAGTCACACTAATTAGTAGCAAAATGTAATCTGTCAAATGTTGTGAATTAACCAAAACATTTTCAGACTTCTCTAACATTGACTGCACCTATAACTACTAATATATTCCATGTCAGGAAGAAGGATAAGGTTGGATGCTGTGGCTTTGTCTTCACAGGCCATGTACCCAAACTCTCAAGCATCACTTATAATTAATTCTGTCAGGAAAAAGAAATGCAAAACCATTCAAGAAGGCAGCAGATGGAAGTTCGTTTCACTTTGGTAAACTAAAACAGTTAGATGATCGCATTTAAAAGCCAGGTCTTATATTACTGGGATTTTAAAAAATTCCTTAGATTTAGTGAATACGTGAACCATAATGTTCTAAAAATCCCGATGGATATAGAAATACTCCATTACTCCACATCATGGAAAATAAATGTTTTTAGTAGTCCTAGTGAAATACATTAATTTACTTATATTTCGCCAGAAAATCCATATGCATTTTCTTTCTAAATTCTGACTATGTGTATTTGTTTGAACATAACATTATTTCCTATGATTTCCTAAAAGTATCCACATACTACTATGAAAAATTAAAAATGCAAAATTTTCACCTTAATCTTAAATCTGTTTTCTTTCAAACAAATATAAGGAAGAAGTATCATGATAATGTAAATTTGGCCATGAGAGGAACACATGTATGGCTAAGATATCACACAAGAGATTATAAAAGTTTACAGTAGAAACAATACGGTTGGAAAAAAGGAGACACATTTGAATAATATTGATGAGGCAGACAATCTAGTTTGACAGGCCATTGTTTTAGGGACAAAAAAAGAAAGAGGAGTCAAGAATCACGTCAGAATTTAAGTTTGGAAAATCATGTGACAAAGGCACTATTCAGGGCAAAGAAAAATAAAAGAATGTGAAAATTTGTTGGAGAGAATGAGTTCTTTTGGAGGATGTCAAATTTAAGGTGTTTTAGGTTATCCACACCGAGAAGTTAAAAGGAGTTTAGCTGAATAGCCTTGGAGCTACCAAAAAAAAAGATATGTGGATCAGAATGTTTCTCTCTCTCTCTCACTCACATACCACACGCACAAACATATGCACACAATCTTTTAGAGTTATGAGAAAATAAATGGTTATAAAAACTCAAGAATGACTAAATGACTAAGAAAGACTATCCAGAGTGAGTGAGTTGGCAAGGGAGCCTAGATCGGATTCCACAACAATACTGATGTTTAAACAGTACCCTTGTTAGAAAATGTCACTAAAACCTATTCAAAAAACCTGGAGGGAAAGCAGTATGAAATGATGAAATTGAAAACAAAAGTCTTGATTCCTAATTGCCATTAGTTTTAAATTATGTAGAGAACACAAATAAACATATTAGCAAATTTAGTTATAGAAAGCCTTTTAAGAGGGTAGGTGAAGCCCAATAACAGTGGGAGAGAAATTAAGGGAGGCGTATCATGCAGCCAAGAAATTCAGTTTTAAAAGAAAGTTGAGCTATCAGGATGTCCCTGACAAGGAGAAAACGGGAAATAATTGCTTATTTATATGTATATTTTTAAAGATGGAGTAGATTTGGACAGCTTTATACACACACAAAAAAGTTCTGATAGATAGTTAATAGATAGGAAAGTGAGAGCTATGAGCATAGTTTAAAATGAAGACATTTAGAGAAGAGATGGAGGGGTTGCCATTATTAACAGAACAGCATTACTTTCCTAAATGCATCTGGCATTCGACTGAGTATTTTCATTAACCTAAATAGTTGACTTGTTTCTCTCACACTCTACATACATTTTTGCAGTCATCAGGCCTAACAATCAGCTCTAGAGTGAAAAGTATCAGAGAATAGTCATTCTTGGAAAGCTCTTATACTAGATTTCTTCTTAAATTTAAAGTGAACAACTGCCAACATTACCAGCATCAATACTGAATATAGTATCAACATCATTTTCACATGTTTCATTTCATTTGGCATTGTCATGAATATTCCCAGCATTCTTCTATAAGACTTGTTCATAAGTGTTTCGATAGCATATTAATTAAATAATCACAATACATTACATGGGACTGCCTCTAAAAGAAACCTGAGTGAACTGAATCCTGGCCTGGTCTTACTAGTTCTTCCTCAATAGGTTTCGTGGACCATTTTTTGCTTCTATAACAGAATGCTACAGACTGGATAATTTACAAGCAATAGAATTTTATCTGGCTCATGATTCTAGGGGCTGGGAAATCTACAATGGGGGTGCCACAGCTAGTGAGAGCTTTCTTTTTGCAACATAACGTGGCAGAAGGCATCACGTGAGGAGAAAGCATGCAGGAGAGAGGGAAAAGAGTTGACCTCGTCTTTTCATCAGGAACCCAATCTGCTACCACTAATGCACTCCCAATATAATGGTATTAATCCTCATCCCTCTTTAAAGGTCTTACTTGTTAACACTGTTACATTGGAGATTAAATTTTCAACACACGAACTCTGGGGGACACATTCAAACTATAACAATAAGAAACATGAAATTAAAAGATCGCTTTTCTTAAACCATTTTGCCAGGGGCAGCAGTATGAATCAGTGAAAAAAAAAAAAATGTTGGGAAAATCACTCACCTCTTTAAAGTCAATAAAAGAGTCATTGTTATTTTCTTTCTCAACCTCATTTTCTGTTTAAATAGGTATTATGATATTCTTTATTATTTAGGCAAATTGTAGGTAGGAGATCCAGCTTACAATTGGACAGAAATTCCCATTTAGCATAATGTTCAATAATAATCCTCATTCACAGTGGCTAATTTTTCTGCAGAACAACTATAATATCCATCATTACAAGGAGTCTGTGCCTCTACTAATTTTATTCTTAAAAAATCCTCTCAGAATATTTTTGCCCAGTATCGTATGAGTTGCCTGGCAACTGCTAAGAATAAATTCAAAGAAAGAGAGGTGATTTAATGAAGAACTCAGACACAATCTAAACCCTGTAAAATGAGCTAGATATCTACTTAACTCAGAAAAAATAAATACTTTCCATAATCTGATTTTAAATACAAAAAATTAATGAACTATTGCAAATTAGTGATAATATAATTAATGAAAGAGAACAAGACACGGGAACTCATGAAAAGTAAAGAAGCACTTAAGAATTTTCTTTCTATCCCACAATATGGTATGTTCATCTCTTAGATCCAATGGCTTAGTAATTTATTATACTCACAGGAAACATTCTTTAGAAATCTGTCTGTGGATGTGGTTCTTTTTAAAGAAAACTTAACAAATCATATTTAATCTAGCATGGCAACATGAAAATTTTATAAGTTTTGGAATTTAACAGTTTTACCAAAGAATTAAAGAACCCATGCACGTTAAAAAGGTGGAAAGTTATCCTCAGTACGAGGGGCTAAGAAAGAAGGAAAATTTCAATACACAGCCAGTAATTTAAGAGATAGGTAGGGACTTGATTTAAGATACAAATAAAGGCTATGTATACCTATTCTTTAGAATTAGCAAAGAGTGTTTTGGTTGCAAGCAATAAGAAGCTGTCTTAACTAAGTTAGGGAGATGTAAAAATTGACTGGATACTGAGATATTTCATATAATTGTGGCAGAAACAGAGATTTAGCATGGTAGGAACAATGATACAGACCTTGAAATGACTTCAGGATGTTCCCTTTCTAGTCCTCATCTCAACTCCTCTCTTTTATTTACTTCAACACATTTACAGACAAATTTCTAAAGAATGTTGCCGGTGAGTATAATAAATTAGTAAACCAAGGGATCTTAGAGCTGAACGTGCTGAGGCTTCCCACTGCTAGTACAGCATTCTGCCCATGATAGCCCGCTAGCTGAGCCCAAGACTCTTTTTTAATGTGTCAGTAGCAGAGAACTGTTTCCCTTCTTTCCTTAAATATAACTTGAAAAAAATCTCAAGGACACAACTGGATTAGCCAGGACTGGGTTGGAAGCCCGTTGCAGAATAATTAATTATGCCTAAAGAGTAGGCCTATGTCTGACTGCCCCAACTGGGACACAACTGTTGAAACGGAGGCAGAGGAGTTCTCCTAAAGAAGAATATGTTTGGATGAGGATGGAAATGCTTCAGGACAGACATAATGAGTGTGAAATGAATAGGCTTGACCTTTGGATTTCTAATTTTTTATTTCTCATCTTATATAACATACTCACAAGTTGAATCTCAATCACTTTAAGTAGATGCCTAGCTCTATTTCTCTCTTAACATGTTTCACTCTTGTACTCATTCTTCTCATGCAAAGACTGGAAAACTATAGTAACATGCAGAAAGAGGGTTACATGCCAGTAGCCCAGCCTGAGATGCACGGCCCTGTGGATCACAGAATGACTTTCTAGAAGATACTATATTTGTTGTGTCTAATGGTCACTTTACCCCCCAAATTTCAAGTGGAAAATAAAGATATAAATATACATGTAGTACTAATTCTGTATCTATTTTAAATGTTTTTAATTCCTTTATTTATCCTTATGTGTTAAAAGTGTAACTCTGTGTTAAAAATAAATGTTAAAATTCCTTTATAATACAAAAACCAAGCGCCCAAATATAAACAAAACTTTGAATTAAAAATTTAGAAAGAAAGATTTTTTTTTCTGAAAGTATGGGCAAAAACATGTGGGTGCACATCATGCACAGGGATTCATTGTACACAGCAGAACATCCATAGACTTCTAAAACTTGCTGATGGAACTCACACGGCTCTCTAGATTGGGACTGAGCCCTGGTGGATGTGAGGCACACATTTTCACTCTGATCACCAAGTATGCAGTTCATGAGGGAGTGTCCAAGTCAATGTTCAGAGGAGTAGGTGACTGGTCTGAAATCAGAGGTGACATGCTCTACACCAGACATTTCTAAAGCAAAGGTTCTAGCGACTACTTGATAGCTCAAATAAAATCCTTCCTTTGGAGTGAAGGGAATTTAATTCACCTACCATGTTAGTTTTTCCTTCCTGAAGCTTCAACTCATTCTTGGATCGCTTCACAGGAAGTTAACTGATGCTCCTGGGAATCTGTGGCTGTCAGTTATCAAATTCAAACCTTAAAAGGATGAACTTTCTAATTTTTACTCTGTGTGGCAATGCAGAATATATGGAGCACCTACAGTCTTTACAGGTATGAACTATTAACACATTACAGAATGCTAAAGCTGAAAAATGCTTTTATTAAATCCCAAGTGGTTTTCTTTCTTTTCTTTTTTTTTTTTTTCCTGAAAACCAGCCACATTAAACCTTTAACCCATTCATAATGAGAAAACTAAAACATCTATTGTTCATATGCATAAACACATTGGGTTCTTTTTTCCTCTTATGATGAAGGTTTTTCAGGTGAGATCTTCTCATTTTGACTGTTCTTCATGTCCTGAGACTATCCTGTGAAGGATGTCACCATCCTCTGAAGAGCCCCAAGTCCCTCTGTAACCCACTCAAAGTGACCAGCCTTCCCCCTCTAATCCGTCTGTGACCAGAGAAGGCTGCATTTGCCAGACTCACTGCTCTCACCCTTGCTGATCCTCCGTCCACTATTTCCTTTCACACGATCCTCTTCATGGAGGCCAGCTCACATTCCACCATTCTCTTAAACCCTCCCCTAATCCCAACTTCTGTTCTCCAGCCCTCCCAAGCTGGCTGCTGCGTCTCTTCCTCCATGCATCCACCTCCAGTGTCTATAACAAATGTTTCATTGTATAACACTTGTTATGGCACTGACATATGGTATGTTCTGCTGCTATTGCATGTTCCAATCCTAAATTATATTATATTTACTTCCATGTATTTCTTTTCTTCCTTCTTGTTAGAAGTCAGCTTATTCTGCAATAAGAATATCTACCAGAATTCAGCACTCAAGCATTGTTTGGATCTTTTGGGACCTTTTTGTGTTTTTCCTTAGACTATAAGCTTCTTGAGAGAACTCATTTCATGACTTCATAGCTTTATCACTTAGCCACAGTCTTGTGGCAAAACAGCTCGTGAGAAACTATTCACTGGGTGAGGTGATGAATACAAGCTTGCAACTACTTAGTTACATCACTAGGCCACTAAATTATCACATATACTAGACCTAAAAGCCATTTTCCCCAGAAGAAGACACATGGGTACTGTGGTTAATAATTGAATATATTCACCTCTTCAAAGTCATACTCTTTTTTTTTTAATTTTTAATTTTTTTTTATTTTTTGCAGTTTTTGGCCAGGGCTGGGTTTGAACCCGCCACCTCCAGCATATGGGGCCAGTGCCCTACTCACTGAGCCACAGGCACTACCCTTCAAAGTCATACTCTTAAGTAATTTTTTAAGACAAGACTAGGCCTGAGCAATGAAGATTTTTGTTTCATTTTATTTCGTTTCTCTTGAAACTACTATCCTCTTCCAAAGGAGTGCTAGCTGACAATTATTTGTGGAGTAACATGTAGAGAGCAAAATAAACTGGTATTAAATTTTGGGAATATTCCAGCGAGGTTAGTTCCGCTTATAGCTCAGTTTTCAAAAAAACCCTTTAATCTAGCTTTGAATAAGAGGTTCCACTAGCTCAGCTATGAGAGCTACATGACTAAATTTATTGTTCAGTGAGCATTAAAACCTCACTATAACATATTTCTACATATACAATAAGGAATTACAAGAAATTTTTAAGCCTTTTTTGTCTCATCTTTTTCTTCTATAAAATTGGCACATCAGTCCCTATCGCTTAGTGATGATAACTAGATTAAATAATGAAATGAGTGCACAGCAATTAGCTTGATACCTGACACATAATATGAGTTCAATGAAAGGCACCAAGTACCAGCACTGCCCAATGGGCCTTTCCATGATGACAGAAATTTTCTATTACCATGCTGTCCTATGTGGCAGGCACAAACCACATGGTACAATGGAGCATGTCGATCATGTGACTGAGAATCTTGATTTTTGTTCTAATTAACTGTAACTTTAATAATCACATGTACTTAGTGGTGCAATAGTGGACAGCATAGACACCCTGAATTGCGCAAGATGGTGCTATGTCTTTTTCATTATTTTACCACCAGTGGCAGAAAACAAAGTAAATACAAGGTATCATTTCTGGCATTTGAGCTGTGGAGAACAGAAAAACTAAGTAAATAGAGTTGACACATTTTGTGGGGGCCCTGAGCTATGATGGAACTGTGCAAGCCTGTCCAGTGTGAAAACCCCCAAGCCAAAGACAGATGCTTGTTCTATTCTACCTGGATTAAAGTTTCTTTAGTAAGGCTTCCCTTCAATGGAGTAGCTCCTCTATTGTGGATATCAAAATAAATATCATAGAGGAGAAATTGAGGCAAGATGAGGAAATAAGAGTAGGTTGGAGAAAGGGAAATTCATTGCCCTGGTGCTGCCCATGAAATCAGTCCAATTCCACAGTTTCCTCAGTAGTTTCTGAAGTTCCCATAACAGCCTCCAGTGCTACGAAAACCACTTATTCTAGTTATCATCCTTTCTGTTCTTGGTAAACTCTCCACACTTAACCACTACTCCTCACAAAAATCTCTCCATCTTTGAGTCAAGTGGTCATCTCCTACTTTCAAGAAATTAATTCTAGTTTGCTGAAGATTTTAGATTATTCACGCAAATGGACATGTACAACAGCAGGTGGGCTCTAATCCCTCACTTATTTTAACTAGAGATGCCTAATAAGACTGAATCTCATGAAACATTCACAAAAGGAGTCAAACCAATAAGTAATATGTTCCCTAAATGAGTATTCTCTGAGCATCCTATAGTATTGGAAATAGATGATCTTGGGTTAGGAAAGGGCATGTGCTGGAGAACAGATGGAAAAAGAGCCTGGGGGCAAGAACGCAGAGCCCATGTGTGCCACTCTGGGCAAGACAGTAAAGGACACTAAAGAATTTTCAACAGGAAAGAAAAGATGACAATGACATTAGAAACCTTAGACCAACTGAATACATCATTCTAAATTTCCATTATACGTAGTAAATGCTGAAAAAAGATAAAAACAACATGTCATCTAACCCATATGTTGACATAAGTCAAGCATCAGTCAGGGTCAAAAGGATAGAGAACAGGTTTCAGTTCTACCTATAATAGAGCTCCTTATATACGTCTAACACTATTGATGATTTAAAAATTGAGGGCTGATTACTTTAAAATTGATTTACCAAAAACTGGCAAATGTACCTGGCAAATATAAACAGAAAAACATAAGGGATCTCTCATTCTAGATTCAGTTGAAAATAGCAGTCCTGGGGCCATTGTTAAGGCACAGAGTGGGCACAGAAAGTTGGAAGTCTACCCAGTTTTTACTCCCTGAAAAGCAGTGGGGATCTCAGCTAATAGAGCTGTGAATATTCAGTGAAGGCCAATAATCAGTTTACCATAAAAATAGCAGCAGTCACAGCTCCCAGAGCTTTGCAGGCTTACCAGGAGGGGCACTCCATACCCACGCACATATTGGTCTGAAGTGGGGGAAACACCATCCTCATAAATGAGCCTTCAAGGCTTGTATTTTGATGCTTCTATCACAGGAAGGATTAACAATGCACAGCTTCCTTCACTGCTGCTTTCACAGCTAGTATTTTAATATGCCCAGAATCTCTAAGGAAGCTGTTAGTAACTAACTTAAATGGGAGCAGGCAGTGCTTTACATCCATTGTTAGAATAAATAAACAAATCCCTAAAACACCCTGTTGGTTACACGGAGACAGATAGCCCTCGTTTATAAGAGTGAGCATCACACAGGGTGCACTGAGTCGGGGCACACCTTTGAGAGGCCTCCAATTGTGTTCAATTCTTGTTAGACACAGACAAAATGCTGTTGCTGCCCTGAAAGTCTGCTGAAACTGTGCTGCTTTGTTTTCTGGGACTTCCTACCATGAGGAGCAGGGAATAAAGCCCTGTGCACAAGCTGAGCTGAGAGATTATACAAATAGGCCGGCTGGGCAGCAGCAATGCTCCTCCTGGTGGGATGCCCACCCAAAGGCAGAAGGTCCTTATGGATTTCCTCATACAGATCAGGGAACTTTGGAAAAATGAGCACTTAAGAACTTCAACCCTCAAACTGACTGGATGCCTCTAAGCTATAGCTGCAACAGGCCCACCTCAATGCCACCATGAAAGCAGAGCACTATAAAAGAAAGTTCTGGAGTTTGGGAACAATGGACTTGGTGCTGATTCAGCTGCATATCACTGAACTGGATATGCTTGCTCCGGCACCCCTGTACCATGCCGTACAGAGACCATGTAGTAAAGAGACCATGTATGAGGTCCCATGCTTGGGAAGCAAAAGCTACCAGGGGATTCCCATTCCTGTACCATGATGCCCTCAGTGGTTCCTCTAGTCTAGCATGAAGAAATAGAGAGGGTAGAGGAAAGAATAGTAACCAGTACACAGGCTTGTGTGCACCACTGGAGGGCAGGAGGTAATGTACCTCTCAAGGGTCCTTTCACTGACAAGAGAGAGTCAAGGTGAAAGTGGACCCTCTCTCCCCGAAAATCAAGGCCACCATCAACATAGACACCACATGCAGCAGACAAAACCAGCCTGCTAGAGCAAAGCCAGAGATACTTCCAAATGACTCACAGGTGACCAGACCTCTTCTTTTCTTATCTCCCATGTCCCATAAGCCCTCCTAGCCCATCGAAGCCAGACTCAAAAAAAGGCTAAAAGAAGTCTCTGACACTGAACTCAACACTCCCTCCATCTCCCCCCATGTGATAAGTAGAAGGCAGAATGAAAGAGAATTCCATACCCACGTGCCGCTCTAGGTCACTCAAGACAAAAAGCAAGCCTGCACTACAGGGAGGAAGACGTGCCAACGTGACCACAATATGGGAGTTTAAACCAGCATGACATCTTGATAACTTACAGTAGACAGAAATGCAAGGACTAGAAAGAAAAAATAACCCAAATATGACACTGTATATAGGAAAGGAACAGGTAAAAACACAGCAGAGTTCAAAGTAATAATTGAAAAAAATTAACTTTTCATTTTGATACTCCACAGCTTTTAGACTACACAGTAATCTTGTTACTGTATTAACATGTTTAATTCTCACAGCAATTATGAGATAAAAAATGTATTATACTCACTTGATAGAAAAGTAAATTGAGATTCAGAGAGGTAAACGGCCCAGAGTTCAGTTATTAAGCGGGGATTTGAAACCAGAACCATTTGGCTTTTAAAAGAGTGCCTTTTATTCCGTCAATCACCTCAGTTTTTTAGGTTTTCTTGATGAAAGGATAACTTTAGAACGGCCATCCTGGTGTGTATCGAATGTTAATGGTAGGAGGAATTATAAGTTAAAGGATATATTATGACAGCAACAGCCCAAACTGTGACAAGCCGGCGTTGTGGAGGGCACCTGTAGTCCCAGCTACTCGGGAGGTTGAGGCAGGAGAATCACCTAAGCCCAGGAGTTGGAAGTTGCTGTGAGCTATGTGATGTGATGCCACGGCACTCTACTGAGGGCAACAAAGTGAGACTCTGTCTCTACAAAAAAAAAAAAAAAAAAAACCTGATACCACAAAAAGTAGAAAGGAGCGATTTGTAAAAAGCCACACCAAAATTACCAACTTAAGGAGTAACTTAATACTTGCTATTCTCTCATGCCTGTGACATTTGAAGGTGGTTTACTACACAGTAATAAGTACCTAATATATGCCATAGAAACAGGACGATGGGAACAAGACTCTGGGAATATATGGGAGAACTCATGGCAAGATCCCAGCTTAGAGGAAGTGGGTTATAGAACAGAACTTAGAATTGATTTAACAAGACAAAACATCTGTTTCTAGTCCTTGGGTGAAAAGAAAGGGCTTAGTCCTGGGAATCAAAGGATAACCTCAGTTAGTAAGAATATGATTAAGCCAAGTTTAAAAAGTATTACCTGAGATCAAGAAGTTAATTGGCCTCAGATGTGGGACAAGCAAGGCCTGTCCTGAGGAGCTAGAAATTAAGCATGTCATACCAGGGCATATGCGTCACACCAAGATTCTAATGTCAGAAAGGCAGTAAGTTTCAACTTTCAGAAAAATCTGATTTATTAGTCATGGTTGCCTGCAGTAATAAGTTGAGAGATTGTGAGAGAGCTTCCAGACTCAGCAGGAAAGATTGGGGAGGCTGATTAATTATATCTTTCATCAGAGTAGAAAAGGCAACTCAACATGCATGCTATGCATTTCCCAGCCTTATGTTAAATGCAACTAATTTCAACATTGCAAATGCAACTGTTATCCCAAGACCCAGTATCAAAGCAAGTGAAAAATGTCTTTACTGCTGTGCACGATATCAGATGTTTACCATGAATTAGAGAAAGGATCTTGAGTCACAAGATTAATGTTAAATTGATAGTCTGAACCAACTTGTAGTATGATCTTAAGCAAAGCACTTGATATCTCTTTCCCCTCCTCTATAACTTTCTAAAATAAAATCTTTTTAATATAATTGTTTTGAAGGTGAATGTGAGAACTCATAGGGATACGCTTTGTAGACCATGAAGGCTGCGTGCGTATTAAGTTATTGAAACTTATTTTATGAAGGAATATATTTTCCCTAATTGGTCCCAAAATTTATGTCTTATTTGTTTCTACTCCTTCATTCTCTATATCTAATCTATCCCAAGTGCTATTACATTCCATTATAAAGCAAAACTTCTTTCCCTGTCTTTTCCCACCAGTTCCTCCTCAGTTTCTTTTCTGCTACCTGATACTTATATTCTGACATTGACCTCACAATGGGTACATTCACTTGACTAAACTAGATATCTAAAATTGGGTGAAGGTGTAGTTAGGAAGTTATAAAGGCAGAACAAATATAGTTGAGAAGACTTGAGTAGATATACCTAGAGACATGAACTGCCCCGAGAATAACAGAATCAAGGGTTTAGGTAGGCTACTAAAAAGAGTGGGGATTAGAAACCAGAGAATCACCAATACACCAAGAGCAGCTCATTTGTATCTGTTTTATCACCTTGGAATTTACTTATATAGGATATACATAAATGATTATACATGTTATATGTAATATACATAAATTGTTATATACATTATATATAATATAAATTATTATATTGATTACATTATTGTATATTATATAATGCAAGTTAATATATGTTATTACATGTGATATATATTTTATATATATACATACACACACACATTCTTTTAAGAAAGGCTAGTTTGTTGTTAAAAGTTTCGAAAACTGGCTCGTCGCCTGTAGCTCAGTGGCTAGGGTGCCAGCCACATACACCAGAGCTGGCGGGTTCAAATCCAGCCAGAGCCAGCCATACAACAATGACAACTCCAACCAAAAAATAGCTGGTCGCTGTGGCGTGTGCCTGTGGTTCCAGTTGCTTGGGAGGCTGAGGCAAGATAATCGCTTAAGCCTAAGAGTTTGAGGTTGCTGTGAGCTACGCCATGGCATTCTACCCAGGGTGACAGCTTGAGACTCCGTCTCAAAAAAAAATAAAAAATAAAAGCTTTGAAAACTGCCATCCTACTTCATTAATCTTCCTGTGTAGTAAAGTAGGTCTACTTAGTATTCCCCAAATACTCTGCACACGCTTCCTCTCTGCCTACAGTGTACTCTACATGCCAGCCTCAGACCTGGTGCTCTGCCTCTCTTTTTGCTGTTCCTCTTGAAATTTTCTCCATGGCTTATGATCTAGCTCATATCGCCTCCATTCTGATTTAACACCTGGAGGAATTTCTCCTACTTTGTCATTATAGTGTTTTTAGCATTTTGCATTTGAGAATTATCATACATCAGGTGCCAGGTGTCTGACATATGCAGATCCTTACTGATTTCTTCAGACTGGATTATAAGTGTATAAGTGTATGCCAAAAGAGTGTCAATAATGGTTTGCATGCTTTTTATTTCTCCTATTGCATATCATCCATATTAAGGGCCCCTTAATAGTTTTAAGTAAACATAAGTTGATTGATAACATAATTAGTTTATTCAAACTTTTTAAAAAACCATAAATGGATTCTACTGATTTTAGAAAAAAAGCGATGAAAAGCCTCAGGAGGGAAGAAAAGCACATTAATTTTCATCATGTACAAAAACACCCAGATGCATTCTTTCCTTAATCACAAAGCAAGCATCAGATCTCAAAGGATACATCTATAATGATGTATGTTGGTTTTAAAATATATTGTTTCATTATTTGGATGATTTCAAGCTACAGTTTTAAAAGCAGCAATTTTCCCATATGCAGAAAATCTCTATCATCTATTCCATCTCTTAGACAAAGTTAATCCTTTCTGGTTTCACAATGCCAGAAACTTTTCAAAGAAATTTCATCCTTTTCTAACTTAGCTGTAAAATATTGTTTCATCCAAATTGTTTGAAAGTTTTAGTTAATTTAATATTAAAAGTCAAATTAACAAAAGATAATGCACAGAAACCTAATGTTTTATTTGAGTCTACCATAAACTGTGGAAAAACTGAGTTCCTTAGTGGCTAAGACAGAATAGGAACAGTATATTATATTCCTCTGAGGAAGGAGGGTAAAAAAGAAAATGCTTTAGGCTCAGCAGCTGTAGCACAGTAGCTATGGTGCAAGCCACATACACGGAGGCTGGTAGGTTCGAACAACAATGACAACTGCAACAAAAAATAGCCGGGCATTGTGGCAGGCACCTGTAGTCCCAGCTAGTCAGGAGGCTGAGGCAAGAGAATTGCTTAACCCCAAGAGTTTGAGGTTGCTGTGAGCTTTGATGCCTTGGCACTCTACTACGGCAACATAGTGAGACTCCATCTCAAAAAATGAAAGAAAGGAAAGAAAGATCTTTAGTGATAACAAAAAATTTGGTATGGTTTCAGTCAAACTGGGGAAAATATTCATGTCTCTCATCTTCTGCATTGTGGTCTATAATCATAGTTGGTCTAGAATTCGTTTATTATTGCCTTTCTAGCCTGAATCTCTTGACATACATTGTTGATAATCTATTGACTTCTCAATGTTTGTCAAGAAAATGTATCCATTCTATGCATGTCTTCATTCTTGAGGTTTTGCTTCCCAATCTGCTAATAATGAAGGTAAAGGAGGGATATAATCACCAAGATGTCAAGTACCAGGAAGAAGGTAGGTGAAAATTCACAGAATAGAAGTAAAAAGTTGGGGCCACACATCCCTTCTTCCTAAACTGTTCAGTTCATTAGAAACTTTGAGGAAGTTGGGGAAGTTATTTTGAAGCCAGTAAAATTACCATAAATTTTTCTTTTTCTGAGTAAAACTGGAAACATGTGATTGACTTCATGGCATGGCCCCCATATGTTAATGACAATTCCTATGGTTTCTGTAGCATTAGAGGCAAAATATTATTTTGCATTATGCTAAGACACAAAACTGAATGGGAATTTGCTTACCTTAGAACAACCTTTGGCCAGGTAGAGGTGACATCTAAATGGGTAAAGGTAAAATGGGTGCTGAACTATCAGAATAACACAATAACTGATCAGAACAGACAAGACTACGAATAAACTTGATAGGAGGACTGGTGTATGTTATCTCTGCCCACTGGTAACTTAGGAGTGTTTTGTTTTCCTCTCCCCCAATGCCATCAGCATCACCATTATATTGGCTGTTACAGTGAGATCCTTAATAGCCAAAATCCCTTTGAAAAATTAAGAGTATTAAACCTCTTGCTCTATGTTTAAGAAAGATATAGTGAGAACTACAACGCTATACAACCAAACTTTTTCCACAGTCACCACCTCTCTTCTATAAATCAGGTTTTTCCTGAGCCTCTACACAGTGCTCAGTGTGAGTGCCTGCAGAACTTAGGAAAGGAATACTGCAAAAGGAGCACCACAGGCTTGCCAAAGGCCTCAATCTTGTTGACTATGCTCCAGCACAAAGAAAATTCATTTTGGGTTATTGCTGGTTGTCTAAATGATAGTAAAATTGCCCAAATGACCAATTAATGCTGATAATAAACACTGAGTTCCATGTCCAGGGACATACAGACTAAATGATAATTAGCAACTCAGGCTACATAAAACATCAAAGTATGTTAATTTGACTGATGCTCCCTTTTTTTATTTATTTTTTCATTAGGTTTAAGATAGTTGAGGAAAAGATAACAGGATAAGGTGAAAATTAAGCAGATACTTAGTACACAGTTGATAAGTCTGCATGATGTCGGGTGCAAAAGCATAATGGAACAATCATAGGAGTGGAGTAGGAGGCCAACCTCAATCTGAACCCTGCGGTAGAGCTTCTCTCCACTGACGCCTTTCTGAAATCCAATTTCAAAGGGACACTGAATGCGATAGCTGCTTTTGTGGAGAAATCACTCAAAAGAAGGTCTCAATGTCTCTCCATGTTTCTTTTTTGGGAAGTTTCTTTTTATTGGTTTCATTAATAGTCAATTCTAGTAACAGCACATTGGGGCTTTCTTGTTTTTTCTATTTGCTTACTTTGCTTAGAGACAAGGTCTTTCTCTATCTTCCAGGCTGGAGTGCAGTGGAGTGATCATAGCTCACTGCAGCTCAGACTCCTGGGCTCAACTACTGCTTCCTGCTTAGCTTTCCAAATAGCTGGGAGTACAGCATGTGCCAGTATACCCTGCTATTTTTTTTTTTTCTTTTTAAAGATATAAGGCCTGATTTTCTTGCCCAGGCTTGTTACTTTCTCCTAGTCTCAAGCAATCCTCCTACCTTAGCCTCCCAAATTGCTGGGATTATAGACGTGAACCACAGAGCCTGGCAATGTTTTAAAAACAGTAAGAATTAGGGGTATAGCATATGGAAATAATGCTAAAAGAAGCATATCAAGTCTATCTGAACCAATTCCACAGAACCCTACAGTACAAAGAGACTTTAGGGTCATCTATCTAGTCTCCCAGATAGCAGGAATCTCTTTACAATATTAACAACAAGCAGTCATCTTGGATCTTCTTAACTGTAACTCAGTATAGTAAGCTTATTAATTTTGAGAGTTTTTTTTATCAAAATATTCTCCCTAGGGAGGTGTCTGTGGCTCATTGAGTAGGGCACCGGCCCAATATACTGAAGGTGGTGGGTTCAACCCCAGCCTCGGCTGAACTGCAAAAACAGAAAAATAGCTGGGTGTTGTGGTGGACTCCTGTAGTCCCAACTCCTCGGGAGGCTGAGGCAAGAGAATCGCCTAAGCCCAGGAGTTGGAGGTTGCTGTGAGCTGTGTGATATCACAGCACTCTACCGAGGGCAATAAAGTGAAAAACTGTCTCTAAAAAAAAAAAAAAAAAAATTCTCCCTAATATTAAACATATGTCAGCCTCCTTTACCTAGAAGTCACAGTTTCTAGTTGTACCCAATAATTTCATTCACTCTTTGATGTGTTTGTCTGTGTTCACATTTAGGAACTTAGTAGCTGTAAAACTCAGGCAAGTTATAGGGTTTCCACATCTTTAACATGGAGATAAGAGTTGTATTCATTTCACAAAGTTGTTAGAACTAAATGAGTAAACACATACAATGTGCTTAGAATTGTACCTGACAGATGATAGGCACTTGCTACATGTTTGTTGAATGATTTAAGGACAATTTGATAATTACACAAAGATGAGAGTGATAACTAAAATGCTAAGAAGCATATTTGAAATTCTAAATGATTTGATTAGGATATGACAATCAAACAGAACCCACACGATTAAAATGAGCAGTGATAAACAGAAAGTTCTACAGCAAAAGGATATTTAAAACATTTCATTAATTAACTAGAAAAATATGGCTTACAGATAATAGAAGTGAAAAGATTTGGGAAGTTTTTTTACCACAAAACTGGTGTGGACCAAGAGTATGATTTGCTAACTGAGAAGTCAATGTTGAACAGGAATAAAAGCAGTATGACAAGGTCATGTAGGTTGTGTGACAATATACTAACATAAAAGTTTTATTTTTGTTCAAATATATACATTACGTATGGACAACATTTGGAAAAATACCTAAATTGCACACGAACTTTATGGCCACCCTACATATTATAATGATTAAAACATAAAGGAAAGGCAGTCTAAGTCTGTATTATTGAAAGTAAATGTAATGTTCTTACTCGCATGTTCTAAATCTAAAACTAGTCTAGGTCATCTTATCCTTTTTGATGCCAGTCTGATTGTGTTCTCAGAATAAAGGTGTCAGGAACATAAAATAAAATGTAGAAAATTACAAAGGTAATTATATTAAAATTTCAATTGCAATTTGTTAAAAAATATTGCAATATGGGGGGCGCCTGTGGCTCAAAGCGGTAGGGCGCCAGCCCCATATGCCAGAGGTGGAGGGTTCAAACTCAGGCCCAGCCAAAAATTGCAAAAATAAATAAATAAATATAGTCCCAAGTTAACAAATTAAAAAAATATATTGCAATATGTTTATCTTGATCTAATATGGTACAATGTCAGTAATAATTAGTTTAAAATAGTGATGCCCTTATAAAAAATGTCAAATTTCTATAACAACTATAATATAATATGAAAATACTTGATTTCTATGAGGTACAGAGTCACAAGTCCTAACGTGGTTTGTTGTTTGCATTTGTCACTGAAGAAAGTGACAAATTTTAGAGATTAATTAGCTTTTGGTAGGGAGATAGGGAAAAGTCATGTTTTTTTTCTTCTCTTTTTGTTTTCTACCTACATTCTCACCAGACTTAGTTGACAATTCTACATGTATACCAACAGATTCCTGGGGATGACTAATGCCATCCATTTCTTAGGGGAATGATAGTGAATGAGAAATAACCTAGAGGGAGATGATCAGCAGAACAAGGACTTTGGAAATTTTGCTAAAGGAAGATGCTTACTCAACAGAGGAAGATAGCCTGACAACTGTCTGCAGGTAACAACACAGACCTTTTACCTTTACCTCAGCACTTACACATTTACTTGTGTTACACAGGCCAGGTCTTCTCCCCAATCCTTTCTTCAGTCATCCAGTTTCTTCACAGATGATGAAACCTCAGAGACATTATCACGGGAGTAGTTAACCAGCTGAGAGTTTTCTCTTATTTTTATCAGTTCATATCAACACATAGTAGTTGAGTGCCTATTTTCCATATAAATGAGACTAGGGACTGTCAGAGGTTAAATGGGTGGGGGATGGGAAGATTATAAAAAATAAAAAATTGGCCTTTGCTTACCATTCCGCAGGTGACTACATGTGGGGAATGGGATGGGAAAAACAGAGTATTTGATTGATTAAATAACGATTTATTTGTACATTAACTATTCCAGATAGATAACATGTCAGAGGTAGTAAAATAGTTGTCTATGTACTTTAGACATAGCAGGCATATTACAAATGCTATAATGATTGGGGATATACATTCAAAGCCAAACTGAGTAAAATAATGTCTGACAACAGGATAGATTCTCAGACATCAGGATTATCCATAAAATCCAGGATAAAACCTGTATTGCTATAATAGTGATGAAAACAGAGCAGGGCAAGCACACAGATGAGGGAATGGCAGATTTTGTCTGGAATAGATGAGTGAAGGGGCCATTTTACTAGGCCTTGAGGGATGAGTAACATTTCAACAAATGAGCATGAAGGAGAATGCTTGCTTCCCAGGCTGATGAAAGACTGGGCAGGGAGTCATGAAAGTTCCTTCCGGCAATGAGGACAGTGGGATGTAACTGCAGCACTGGGTGAATGGGCCGAGGGCAAGGCAGAAGAGAATAACAAACGATGCAGCTGCAAAAACTGATGGGCAGCAGACTGTAAATGACTTGTAATCTTCTGCTAAGAACTATGGGTTTCATCTTAGAGCTAATGGGAGTCACAGAAGGCTTGAGACACAAGAACCAAAATGAACAGAACTGTTTTATGAAGAGAATTCCAGCCACTCAATGGAGCACAGAGTAGACAGACATAAAGATTAGAAGAAAATAGTAAGAAGCTAATGTGACAGTTAAGTAAGAGACATTAACTTCCAAAAGGGAGGGAATGAACTGAAGATATCTTAGTGGCAGCTCTGGCTGGATTTATATTTTATAATTTTATATAATCGTGATGCTTTAAATCTTCCTTTCTCCTTATTCCTACCCAAACCACTACTATCTCAAATGCCTCTTTATGCCCTGAAATACACATCCAAGCATGCACATACACATGGACACACATACACATACACACTCTTTCTATCTCTCTCTCTCTAAGATAATATCGAGAATAAGGCTGAGCACCCCCAGGCCAACATGTAAGAGAAGGTCAGGAGACCTGGTCCACAATGGAGCTTTCAGCAGTGATGAAAGTGAAGTTCCTTCTCTTTCAAGAAAGTAAAAATACTAGGTTCTTTTTGAATGTAAAGAATTCTGTAAACGATACAAATCAGACACCCCTTGTAGCCTGATAAAAAAATAAAAGCACTGAACTAGACATGTAGTTCAGCCATGTAGCCATTCAATGTAACACAAACATAGGTTTATGTGTTTGATACATTCTAGAAAAATTAAACAAATGTGAAAAGATTATTCCCACATGAGGAACTGGAAATTGCAGATAACCAACTATTATCGGTGAAATTTTAACAGATAGAAGGAAAGCTGCGTGGTATGTAACACTCTTGAAGGAGCACAGGTTTTCAAATGATACCAACAACCATATATTATTTATCTCCATTTTCTTTCTGTTTATTTTATTTAAAATATTTTTGAGCAAAGTTTAATAGTTTCAGAAAGAGTGAGTAACTTTCCAGATTGGTAAGTAGAATAGATCAGATTTAAACCCAGGTCAGTATAGAAATGTTCATTAGGAGCCTACACTGACACTCAGAGGAAGTGATAAATGTGGACTGGTGTAAAGAGGATAGGGTTTGATTAGAACAAGAATGATAAGAGAAATAGCAGAATGAATAAAGCAAGAATGGGTGATAGGAACAGATGGATAAAAAAGGATCCAAGAGATAGATGACTGAATAAGGAGAAAAAAAGAAAAAGAAAGCTGCAATATCAATGCTATGAAATTGCAGTCATGGTTATCTTTCACCTGGTAATTCCTCCTTACAGAGCCTGCAAACATTCCTAAGGACACTTTTGTTTCTTCTGTATAATGCAATAGCGAGAGTTAACTTCTACCCTTAATGTAAAGTTAATTTTACACATATTATTTCACTTTTCTGTTCTACATAAATTGGTGAAGAATGCTTAAACAAATTTTGAAGGACCACCTTTGAAACAGCACAGAGGGGAAGGGAGGTATCTTCTGACATTGTCTTTTCCATTTGGCTTATTCCATGCATATGCATTTTATTCTTTTCTCTCAATTTTAATTTCAGAATTCTTTGACTCACTCATGTTAAGTGAAAACCTTCAGTAAATTCAAATTTTATTTTTAGCAAATTATTTTCAATTTAGTGGCAAATTAGCATCAATAAAGAAAAGCAGTTGAAGTTCTCAAGGTGCTAAAAGGAAACCCATTCTTATTAGCCTTTCCCTTTATGTGTATCTGACATAATGAAAACAAATGCATTGTTTCTAGCACTTAATACCTCATGGATGACATTTTTCTTCACCAATACATGTTTTATATTTTGTTATAAATGTCTCATAACACTTGTTCAACTTACATTTCTTCTTAAAACTTAGGGACAAAATAAATGATATATGAAACTTGTATCACTCATCCAACTCAATTGTGTAACTCCAACACTGACAAGAGGATGATATTTTACAAAGCATACATTCTGTTTTCTCTGCTTTACAGAATCTCAGTACTCATTTGATCTACTGTAGTAGGATGCCTTGGGATGATGTGAACAACCCCCAACAGTATTCTAGAAAATCAATCACTGAAATCATTACTCAAAAGAACAAAAAAAACAATCATTGCCATATCTCATATGATTATTAAAAAGAAATAAAAATCATAGGCTTCTATGTGAGAATACCTATCTGGCCACATCCTTCTTGCATTTTTCCATATTTTTCCTCCTCTGTCTACCCAGAGAATTCTATGTAGGCCAAAAGGCACTGCATGAGTCAAGCTTTTCTATATTCACAGAATTACTCTTTCTGTAGGCAGTGTATTCATGTTTTGATTAGAGTATCTATTACTTTTTATTCTAAGTATCTATTCGGATGTCTAGTCCATCACTCATGTTACTAGCTGACTGAAGTACTCCATCTTTTAATGAAAAAAAAAAAGGAACCAGTTATTAAAGTCCTCTACTATTTCCTTTCTTCAGGTTTCATAATTTTCTTTATAGAGGTCTTTTACCTCTTTTGTTAGGTATATTCCTAAGTATTTCATTTTCTTTGGGGCTATGGTGAAGGGAGTGGTGTCCATGATTAACCTCTCATCTTGACTGTTGTTGGCATATACAAAGGCAACTGACTTATGGACATTGATTTTATATCCTGAGACATTACTTTATTTTTTGATGACTTCCAGGAGTCTAGTAGTTGAGTCTTTGGGGTTCTCTAAGTATAACAAGATCATATCATCAGCAAAAAGAGAGAGTTTGACATCCTCTGCACCCATCTGGATGCCCTTTATTTTCTTATCTTGTCTAATTGAAATGGCTAGAACTTCCAGCACTATGTTGAATAGCAACAGTGACAGAGGACAACCTTGTCTGGTTCCAGTTCTAAGAGGAAAAGCTTTTAGTTTTACTCCATTCAGTAAAATATTAGCTGTGGGTTTGTCTTAGATAGCCTCTATCAGTTTAAGAAATGTGCCACTTATACCTATGCTCCTCAGTGTTCTACTTAGAAAGGGATGCTGGATTTTATCAAATGCTCTTTCTGTGTCTATTGAGAGGATCATATGCTCATGGCTGGGAAAAATCAACATTGTTACAATGTCTATACTTCCCAGAGCAATTTACGGATTCAACACCATCCCTATTAAAATACCAACATTCTACTTTCAAGACCTGCAAAAAATGATTCTGCGTTTTGTATGGAACCAGAAAAAGCCCTGTATACCTAAGGTAATTCTTAGTAATAAAAACAAAGCCGGGGGTATCACCATACCAGATTTTAGGCTGTATTACAAGGCCATAGTGGTCAAGACAGCATGGTACTGGCACAAAAATAGAGACATAGATATTTGGAATCGTATAGAAAACCTGGAAATGAAACCAATAACTTACAGCTATCTAATCTTAGATTAACCAAACAAGAGTATTCACTGGGGGAAAGACTCCCTATTCAATAAATGGTGCTGGGAGAATTGGATATCCGTATGTAAAATACTGAAACTGAAAGTGCACCTTTCTCCTTTCACAAAGATTGATACGAGAAGGATAAAGGACTTAAATTTAAGGCATGAGACGATAAAAATCCTCAAAGAAAGAATGGGAAAAACACTCTAAGATATTGGCCTGGGTAAAGACTTTATGAAGAAGACTGCCATGGCAATAGCAACAACTGCAACAATAAACCAATGGGACTTAATTAAACTGAAAAGCTTCTGTACAGCCAAGGAGACAACAACCAAAGCAAATAGACAAAATACCCAATGGGAAAGGATATTTGCACATTTTGAATCTGACAAAAGTTTAATTACTAGGATCTATACAGAACTTCAAATAATCTACAAGAAAAAAACCCAAAAATCCCATACTTCAAAGGTGAAGAGAGCTGAGTAGAATCTTCTCTAAAGATGGCAGATGAATGGCCAGTGAACACTTGAAAAAATGCTCATCATCCTTAATTATTAGAGAAATGCAAATTAAAACCACCCTGAGATATCACCTAACTCCAGTGAGAATGGCCTATATCAAAAAATCTCAAGATTGCAGATGCTGGTGCGGATGTGGGGAGAAAGGAGCACTTTTACACTGCTGGTGGGACTGCAAACTAATACAACGTTTTTGGAAGGAAGTATGGAGAAAGCTCAAAGAACTCAACCTAGACCTCCCATTTAATCCTGCAATCCC
>CAUYRH010056853.1:0-12872 GCA_963574655.1 Perodicticus potto
TTTTTTTTTTTTTTTTTTGAGGCAGAGTCTCACTTTGTTGCC
Source organism: Perodicticus potto (assembly GCA_963574655.1). NCBI lineage: Eukaryota > Metazoa > Chordata > Mammalia > Primates > Lorisidae > Perodicticus > Perodicticus potto. Next base: position 43 of record CAUYRH010056853.1, read on the forward strand.
CTGGGTAGAGTGCCCTGGCATCATAGCTCACAGTAACCTCAAACCCTTGGGCTCAAGCAATCCTCTTGCCTCATCCTCCCCAATAGCTGGGACAATAGGCAGCCACTAAAATGCCTGGCTATTTTTAGAGAGGGGGGGTCTCACTCTTGCTCAGGCTGGTCTCGAACTCCTGAGCTCAGGTGATTCACATGCCTCAGCCTCCCAAAGTGCTAGGATTATAGGCGTGAGCCACTGCGCCCAGCATCTTATGGCAATCTTTAAAGGTACTTATTATCATCCTCATTTCATGGTTGAGGAAATTGAGGATTAAGTGACTCGCCCAAGGTTCCACATCTGGTTAAGGACAGATCCAAGAATCAAGGCCAACTTGAACTGTCCCTAAAGTCCATGGGCTTTCCTGTACTTGTATCATTCTCTGGCACACATTTCCATCTTAATGTGCACACATTCAGACATCCATGCACATTATGCACAGCCTATAAACTGTTAATCACACCCCTGTACCCACATACCCACCAGCATTGTGCAACAGTGCCACCCATAGATTTTGAATAGAACTTGATGGCTTTCAAGTACAAACATGCACTATCAGCTGGTTCACATGACATATCTTCACTGACTGGTATATTCCCACACCTACCTCATAAAACACACTCACTCATATTGATATGCTTATGGAAGGCAGGCTGACATACATCTCTTACGGGTGATAGCTGTACATTATGCTATGAGGAAGGTGACGGGACACTACTTCCCAATCTTCTTAAAGGGGGATTGGGAAATGGCCTCTTTGATCCGATCGACCTACCCCAACACACCCCGTCCTCCTTTGAGGCCCTCCCTGCCCCAAGACACAGGCCCATGTGCCCATGGAGAAACAGAGCTGTGAGTAAGACCCTGGGGTCTGGTTTCCCTCCATCCCTGTGTACTCTTCCCAGTTTCCTATTGTTGAGCTCCTTTCTTTCCTCTCTTTGTTTTCCTATCCTACTATTCCTCAATAACTCATCCACATCCCATTTCTGAACTAAGGAAAGTTAAACAGACAAAAGTAAAAGAATTTTCTAGAGTGTTTGGCTGGGCTCAGGACTCAGAGTTCATCAGAGTGGTGCTGGAGGCTACCTGCTGCCATCTATCCTGGGAACCAAATCTCAAGTAGGCCCTTGGGGACCCTATGCCTGGGTCTCTCCTCTTCAGCCCAGCCTAGCTGAGGTAGGGCTGCTGCAGGGGTGGGAGGAGATTTTAGAGTCACTCTCTACAGAAACTATTCACAGATTATTTCCTAAGCAATTCTTCCTTTCTAGAGATTTACGGTCTCACCCTCAAGGCACTTACAGGACATGAAGGTGACCTTTATTCTCATTTGCTCCCTACCCCTCTACCAATTCCTCTGGTTCTTTCTACCTCCCCAGGGCATTTCAAAGATAGAAATGGTACCTTGTTAGATTTTGGTAGATCCTAACAAAATGTCAACTTCAGGAGCCCGAACCAGTTGTTGGAGGAGACATGAGAAAGCAAAGGAAAGGAATCAACTAAACAGAGCTTCAGATTTAATGACTTGTCAGACTCCCTGCTGGATGGCAACAACTTGACATTTTAGCACCCAATGAGTGTCAGTTGTATCTCTATCATGAGAAAGCCAGTCTCTGAAATGGCTCTTTAAATGCATTAAAGTATATTTTAAGCTCATCTGCTGTGGCTGTGTGTGGAGGCATTGCCTAACTGTTCAGTAAACTTGTCTTGGGGGAATTACAATTTAGAGCAGATGTGTGGTCCCATTAAGGAAAAAGTCTGCTTTGGCTGGCTGGCCTGTGGGGGCCGGGAAATGATGCCCCTTCACAGCTGATTATTGTTTGAAAGGTAAGCTCTTCATCTAAAACTCCCTGGATTCCAGGGAGACAGGCTCTGCAGGGGAGGTGCTGTCAAAAGAGGCTCTGATGGCTGTCCCAACTCTGGCTGGCAGGATTCAGGGACAGCCAGGATTCAGGTACAGGCAGTATTATGATTTCTTTGGTGGCTGCAGATCTTCACTCTCAAAGCAGTGCTCTCCCTTGACTAGGTGAGTGGTTATGGGATGAGAGAAGAGGAATCCCGGTTCCACTTCATTCTCACCCCCATTCCTGCTATAGATAGGAGGAGTCAGTGTGACTCCAGTAGTAGCCTGATCTTCTGATCTTCCAGATCACAGGTTCCTGATCTTCTGTGGCAGCCTGTTTTCTGGAAACCCAGAAGCCTTGGTGGCTTGTTTCCTCCAGCAGCAGGTTTGAAGTCTAGAACAGATAAAAATAAATCTATCCATAAAAATAACCACAAGATGTGGGAAAATGGAGTTGGCCCCCCTGGGGCAACAGGGAGGGCACTGCCACAGCATCAGAAAGTCGTAGCAGACTACTCTGCAGGTTTTGCTCAGCCTCTGAGGAGTCCCTCTTCTCCCTGTCATCCTCTTGACCTTACAGTTTCCCTGTTTCTTGCTCTCCTCAGCCAGGTGCTGTGGTCTCCCCAGAGCAGGTCCATCTGTGCAGGGCTCACACTGCTGTGGACCCTATCCCCAGTCTGTCTCTCTCTTGAAGAAAATGCAATCAGCACCCTTTCCCTTATGTGTTTAAGAGAATATGTTTCCATGCCTCTTGACAGCTCTATGTGAGTGCCCCAAATCCTCCCACTGTCTCCCCTAAATGCAAATGGCATCAATCCCTATTGTAGATACTACCATTTTTGTCTTCCCTTCTCCCTGGGCCCACCGGTTCTTTAAGGGGTTCTTTCTCCTCACTGTCAAAATGGAAACTTTTTTTATTAGAGGTCCTACCTCCACCTGACCCGTGCTGAGCCAATTACATTCTTTCCTAGGATTTTTTTTTTTTTTTTTGAGACAGAGCCTCAAGCTGTCACCCTGGGTAGAGTGCTGTAGCATCACAGCTCACAGCAACCTCCAATTCCTGGGCTCAAGCGAGTCTCCTGCCTCCGCTTCCCAAGTAGCTGGGACTACAGGTGCCCGCCACAACGCCCGGCCATTTTTTTTTTTTGGTTGCACCTGTCGTTGTTTAGCGGCCAGGCTGGATGCAAACCCGCCAGCTCAGGTGTACGTGGCTGGCGCCTTAGCTCATTGAGCCACAGGCGCCGAGCCCTTTCCCAGGATTTTTAAACTTAAAATCACAGAAGGAACAAGGCTTGGTTTGGCAGTAAACACTGTAAGGAAAGGGGCTCTAGAAGTTTCTTTCTCTAGCACAGGGAAGAACCCAGGTCACATGCAGAGAGGAGCAGAGAGAAAGCTAAGGGATGAGTGCTGGCAGCAGTGGAGGCAGCTGTCCCTCCCTGCCTTTCCTGCACATGAGTTACATGACTCATTATGCATGCCTACGCTAGAAGAAACTGGGTTTTTTGGTCACTTGTACTATGTAACATAGAAATGTTATATAGAAAGTAATATAGAAACCCACTGAGCTAGTACCTACGATTTAGGTACACTCATTTCAGGGCATTTTATTCATTTGTTAAGTGTTGCCGAATACCTGCTATTCGATTCAGTATACATTTGTTGAATGTCTACTGTTTCAACATCCACTGGACTCGGATAAGCTATACAGAGATAAGGCCAGGCACGGTGGCTCACACCTGTAATCCTAGCACTCTGGAAAGCCAAGGTGGGTAGATTTCTTGGGCTCAGGAGTTCCAGATCAGTCTGAGTAAAAGCAGGACCTTTTCTCTACTAAAAATAGAAAAAACTAGCCTGGCATCAAGGTGGGAAGCTGTAGTCCCAGTTATTGGGAAGGCTGAGGCAAAAAGATCTCTTGAGCCCAAGAGTTTGAGGTTGCTGTGAGCTAAGATGCCACCACGGCATTCTATCCAGGGTGACGAAGAGAGACTCCATTCCCACCCCCCCAAGAGATATATAGAGATAATAAGCTTAGAATGTAGAGGAGCGTGGGGGAAGATAGATTCATAGCATAAAAACCACAACAGAAGGTGGTGCTATAGTTATTCTTGGTAACATATTTATTGAGTGCTTACTATGTGCTAGGTAGTACGTGTTGAAAGATGAAAAATAAAAATATTTCTTTAGAAATTTCAGGGACTGACAAGACTACTAGAAAGCTCTAGGAAGGAGAAACTAATTGGAAGTACCGAAAAATCTCTGAAGGGAAGCTTTTAACTGCTTTGAGTGAGGAATGAGGGTGGAGTGGGGAAGTGAAGGGAAGGACATGGAGGGAGGTCTGCGGTAGAAAGAAAAAAGAGGAAAGGCTGGGGAGATGATTCCGCCTCATCTGTGGAGGACCCTAAGTGGCTTCACGGGGTCTGTGGTTAGCACTGGGTGTGACAGTAGGATAGATTGGAAACATAGAGACAGTGGGAGGGATAATTAGACATGGTATAATTAGCTGAGCAATTTTATTTTATATTATTTTTTTTGAGGCAGAGCCTCAAGCTGTCACCCTGGATAGAGTGCTGTGGCACAGCAACCTCCAATTCCTGGGCTCAAATGAGTCTCCTGCCTCAGCCTCCCAAGTAGCTGGGACTACAGGCGCCTACCACAACGCCCGGCCATTTTTTGGTTGCAGCCATCATTGTTGTTTGGTGGGCCCGGGCTGGATTTGAACCTGCCAGCTCAGGTGTATGTGGCTGGCGCCTTAGCCGGTTAAGCCACAGGCACCGAGCCTAGCTGAGCAATTTTAGAGAATATAGTCATATGTAACATAGTCCCTGCCTTCCAGAAGCCTCTGATCTAGTCATGGAGCCACATAAAACAGATAACAACAGAATGAAGTACATGATTAAGTCTAAAACTTGGATCCAGATGAAGAGCCCAGGGAAAAGGAAAAGGAAAAGGGAAGCTGAAGAGATGGGCTGGAGCACTTCTTAGGGTTGGCGGGACTGCAGCTGGACTTTGAAATTCTTCGCTGTGTCTTTCTTTCCGTGCTCCTGCAGAGCAGGCCTGGTGGCTGCTGAAGGCAGGGCATTTATCCAAATAACATCTGCCTCCGTGCCCTTTGTCTGTTCTTATCATACATAACCCAGGGCAAGGGTTCTGATGGGAAAGAAACAGGATCCAGGAAGACAGCTTGGGAAACTAATTTAGCTGCAGGTTGGCTCCAAAAGCTGGGTGAGCTCCAGCTGGGGGCAGGCGGTAAAAATGCTAGGCAGAGATACTAAGGCAGAAGCCCATGGACTTGGCCCAAGCCCATGGGAACCCAGATGGCCAGGCTTTACCCTCCAAGACATTCTCATCTACAGTCAAAACAGGGAACTCTCAAGTCCAGGGTGGGGATTGCTTCAGGAATCAGGCAGGAAGGACTCTGCTCAGCTGAGAGGATCTAAGGAAGATAAGGAGGGATACTTCTGCCTGTATTCATATGTGAAATAAGCAAATAGCAGCTGTCTCAGCAGCAATAACAGCAGCAGGCTGGGCCTCTTTCACCCCTGCAGGAAACTTGCTGGGTCCTCCACAGGAGGCCCGACTTCCAGCTCACCCACTTGCTGAGTGTGGGTGGCCATCTTTACTGCACAGCAACAATTTCATTTTTCCCACTTCCTGGGATTCCTGTGGAGAGGACTGCATGGAACAACCTTTACGAGATCATCACAAAGTGTGTCCGAATCTGCAAGGGTAGAATGCAGAAATTAAATCAAAGGACACTTCTCTCCTGGCTTGAGGAGCTGGTCTCAAGAGGACCTCCTAGTCACTGGTACCACAGAGGTCTTTATTGCTCAACTTTTGTTTATTTCTTTAGTTTTTGTTCTTTGTATATTGCTGGTTTCACGCTCTGATTTTGGCAATAATGAGGGTTAGTGGTGGTGCCAAGAATTCTATTTTACTCTGCAATTCGGGCAGATGTCCTGTTAAAGGCAGGTGAAGCCAGACAGTGGGAGCGAGTTGTTCACAGGAAAAGCCCGTGGGCTGGGCTGTGTGCTCTTGGAGAGGGGATTATCTCTGGGACTTTCTGTCCCAGTGACTAGCAACATCAAAGACAATCTGTGCATCCTGTTAAATGAAGGAGTGTGGAGTTTGACATGGGAAAACCGGAAATAGAGGAGGTAGGCTCCAGAAGCATCTTTTTGAGTCAGGGCCTTTGATGATATGCAGAATTGGTTGATTTACTTGGAAGCATATTTTACTGTTCTAATTTCATTCTGGTTGAATTGTTTTGGAAGCTACAGTCGTTTGGTTTGAATTTCACTTTGAACTCATTAACTAGGTGGTTGCTTTGTTTTTTCTTTAACTCAAGTTTGGTTCGTGGTTTGTTTTTCTAACAAAATATTTGTCTCTTGTTTGTTTCAGGGTACAGCAAATGAGTGCCATTTAAAAACAGTTTTGGTTAATGGTTGTGCTCAATAGAGCTGAGGAAGTGAGTGAAGGGAACAAGTGATGATTTTAAAATTTAATTTTGAATTCCTAATTAGAGTGTCAGCATTGCTCTAAGTACTCATTAAGTTTCAAATGAAGATCAAAGGAAACCCAATTGGAAGGATCCTTCCTGGCCCCGTGCTAGACAGGAAGAGTTTACAACCTGTCCCATCTCAGATGCCCCCTGTTCCAGAGTCTTTAATAGTTCTCCCTGTTTGCACGATACTTTGCAGTTTACAAAGTGGTTTTTTACATATGCTATTTAATTTGATCCTTGTAATAGTTGCATATGATAAGAAGGATAGGGCATAAAATACGCATTTTATAATTGGGGAAATTGAGGCTCAGAAAGGTCGACTAAATTGTTTGGCAGCACACATTTCATGGCAGGAATATAATAGAAGTCTTCTGACTGCTGGTCCAAGGCTTCCCCTTGCCTTGAGGTAATAGGCTTTCTCACCCCCAACATCCCAGGCCAATTCTTTGAGCTTCTGGATTCATAGACTTGGGGAATGCTGGCGAGAGCAGCCCTGGCTGGAGGGGCTCCTGGGAAAGGGGCAGGGGTGGCAGTGGAACCTGTCTCCATTACAGGAACTGAATTTCAGCATTCTGGTTCTCACTCTGACACTGGAGCCTGGATGCCTGGATTACAGAAATTCCCCTTCCCTTCCCTTCTTACCTGCCGGAGACCTCAGAAGAAGGGTTCTCTGGAAAACCTAGAGTGGAATTTGCTGGGGAGGCTCAGCCCAGATCTGGTCACCCTCAGTAGCTATGTTATTTCAGCCGCTCCTCACTCCCGTTTTTTTGTGACCCTTCCCAAAGCTTCCCAGGCTTGGGAAGGTGCACTTACCCTCTAGTCACTCACCTACTATTTTTGAGCCTACTGTGTACCAAACACGGAGCAAGCCACTTTATTTGCATTTATTGCCTCTCATTTAGCCATGTCCTAAGAAGTAATTTCATAAGAAATGAAACTCAGAAAGGACTAATAGCCAGGAAGAGAGATCTGTGCGCAGACCCAGCCCAGAGTGCCTGAGGAGGAGGTAAAGAGAGATCTTAAATGTCTGTCAAGGTGTGTCCTTCTCAGTTTAAGACCTCAGGAAGTCCTAGCACTCTGGGTGGATCTCCTGAGCTAAGGAGTTGGAGACCAGCCTGAGCAAGAGCAAGATACCGTCTCTACTAAAAATAGAAAAAGCTAGCCAGGTGTTGTGGCAGGTGCTTGAAGTCCCAGCTACTTGGGAGGCTGAGGCAAGAGGATCACTTGAGCCCAAGATCTGAGGTTGCTGTGAGCGGGAATAACACAGCATTCTACCCACTGCTCAGGGTGAGACTGCCTAAAAAAAAAAAAAAAGAAAGAAAGAAAGAGAGAAAAGACCTCAGAATGATCTTAAATGTCTGTCAAGACCTTGTCCATCTCAGTTATCCTCAGAGTAGAGCATTGCTACTGCTCTTTATATTTAACCTGGGAAGTGGGCAGGGTGGGAAGAAGGAGAGCGTAGTAATGGGAGCAGACCCAAAAGGAAACTGAGAGCGGGAGTAGGTGAATGTTTAAAAAATTGCTCACTCCCCGGTGACTCTCTGCCCCACTCTCTTCCTCACTCCTTTGAGTCTCATCAGACATCAGACCTTTGGAGAAGGGGCACCCTGTGCCTTGGTGGGTCTTCATGCCGTGGTCCTGCCTGGGAGCTCATCAAATAGAGGTTCCTCTGAGGAGACTCTGCAGCCTCCTTGGGTTACACATCTCTGCTTTGATCTATTAGAAGTGAGCACTTTGATCTATTAGAAGTGAGCACATTCTTTGGAAGGTCCACCCTCAATCCTTATTGCAAGTTCTCACAGGGCACCAGAAACAAAAAGTGGGCACTAACTTAGATAGGTGGCATTTTAAGGCTTTTGCTGAGTTTTCCCCAATACCCCACTCTAGACTGACATTCACAGCCTGGAGCTGTACCTTAGAGGTCCCTTTTTCACCTGGAACTGAAAGTGAGAGGTGCCTGCCAGAGCCAAGGAGGAGGTGGGAAGGAGGAATTGCTGCAGGCTGGCTTCATCTGTCATCTTAGTTTTCTCCCGGGATTTGGTGGCTGGTGGTAGGGAGAAAGTTTGTAGACAGGGGCCAGCACAGTAGCTCACGCCTGTAATCCCAGAGCTCTGGGAGGCCGAGGCGGGTGGATTGCTTGAGCTCCGAAGTTCGAGAACTGCTTGAGCCAAAGCAAGACCCCAGCTCTAAAAATAGCCTGGTGTTGTGGCAGATGCCTGTAGTCCCAGCTACTTGGCAGGCTGAGGCAAAAGAATCATTTAAGCCCAAGAATTTCAGGTTGCTGTGAACTGTGATGCCACAGAACTCAACTGAGGGTGACAAAGTGAAACTCTGTCTTTAAAAAAAAAAAGTTTCATGGCTCGGTGCCTGTGGCTCAAGTGGCTAAGGCACCAGCCACATATACCTGAGCTGGCGGATTTGAATCCAGCCCGTGCTTTCCAAACAACAATGACAACTGCAACCAAAAATGGCCGGGCGTTATGGCAGGCGCCTGTAGTCCCAGCTCCTTAGGAGGGTGAGGCAAGAGAATCGCTTAAGCTCAGGAGTTTGATGTTGCTGTCCTGTCCACCACAGCACTCTACCCAGGGTGACAGCCTGAGGGCTCTGTCTCAAAAAGAAAAAAAAAAAGTTTCTGGACAGAAAAGTTAATCCTGTTGGGTCACATGGAGGGGTGTGGCTTGTCTGCTAGTGACCAAAGACAATATTTATTTTGGGTTTGCTGAGTGGCCTTTGCAAAATGCTTAACTTTTCTAGACCACTATTGGTGCCACATATCTGTGGCATCGAAGTACAGGTTGAGAGATAGAATGGGGTGCCTTTCCTATGGTGGTATAGAGATAGAGTGGGGTGCCTTTCCTATGGTGGTGTGCAACCTGGCTAATTAATGTGAGGGGAAGGCTAAGGGCGGTACCTTGAGCCAAGATCCTTGGAATAAGCTAGAAATATAGCGGCACATTCTGAAATGATGGGCTCCTGACAGGTGGGGACCTTCAGAGAGCATGTGCTTCTCCCTGTCCACATTCTAGGCAGGAGTGCTCTTGCTACCACCTGGACAGGAACTGATGCTGAATCAAGACAGATTTCTGGAAAAGATGATTCCCGATTCCATAGCTTTGTGCGGACACACTCTTTCCTGGTGGGCCACTCCTGATTTCTCCGTGAGGCCCAGGTCTCCTTTCCAGCACTTTCCATCGTTCAAGGAGGCTGCAGTGACCCCTGCGGTTCATCCTGACTGGACCACGTGTTTCAGGACGATAAGGTGCCATTGACCACCAGAGGTCATAGTGCCCAAGCTATAATCACAGGCATTGAGCTGTAACTTCTGCTTGGTAATCACCCAAGTGCAGTCAGCATGGTAAGAACGTGTTATCATTCCCATGTGATAATAACCAACCTATTGTGCTTTTTGCATGATAAAGTCTGAGAAATTATAGTCACAAAATAACTGTGGCTCAGATGCACACATGCAGCCGTCCCTTGAGACTCAGTTCACATGTCACCTCCCCTGTGAAGCTTCCCTGAATCACCTCTCCCAAATCCAGGTTAGCAGCCCTTCAGGGCTTCCAAAGTGTTTAGAGTTAACCTCTGTTAAGGCACTTACTGTGTACCATGATGATTATCTATTGTTGTGCCTCGTTCCCACTAGACTCCAGACTCCTTGAGGGCAAAAGCTTCTTACTCACTTTTATATTTCTAGCAGCTGGCATGGTGCCTGGCATAACAGGTGTCTAATAATTATTATAGCAAAAAGGAAAGAATGAACGCATGAATGAATGTGAACTACTATTGATGCTTGAGGGTTAGGAATAATCACAAGAAAGAATATTCTAACTAACTAAAAGAATTTCAGAGTCAGGCAGGCCAAGAACCTGCAATCTAGAGGTCTTTAGGAAGGAGCAACATGCCATCTGCCTGGTTTGCTCTAGCCTTGGGTCCTACAAGACCTGGGGACAGAGCTGTGGGTCTTTGACTCCCTTGGAAGCCACAGACACCAAGCAAGGAAATAAAAAGCAGAGTCAATGACGCTCCCTTTAGGAACCCAGTCTCTTCCCTCCCCCATTTCTGAGGCTGCCTATGGCATAACAAATGTTGAAATGCTCATAAACCTTTGAGATAGGAAGTCTTGGTGGAGTATATGCCCACCATTGGTCATACACTTCCAAAGTGTCAGGTGCTAAAGGTTTCGGATATGCTATTGTGTCTGAAGCTCATGATACCTGGGGGGTTAGTATTTTTCTCATTTTATAGATGAGGAAACTGAAGGTCAGAGAGATTCAGTAACTTACCCAGTCACACAGCTGGTGTGTAGCACTACTTGGTTTCAAACCTGGTTTCCTCACTCTAAAGCTCCTATGTTCTCTTGCAAAGACTCTGCTGTTGGGGTACATGGCTCACGGAGCTCTGACTTTCCTCCATCCCTACCCACTGCTTCCACTTGCCCTCTTGTGTACTTAATATTTATTCAGTTGTTTCAAGTTCACAAAACAGTTTTTTACCAGGTCTGACATCTTGGTGGATGAGCCAGGAGGTCTCCAGTCTCCAGTCTCCAGCATGCAGGGAAGGTAAGCACGGGCTGCCTCACATACTAGCTGCTTTTGCCACATTTTCTGTTCCCTCTCCCAGGTTTGCCTTCCTTCCATCCTGGTCTATGGCCAGGGACATTTCTCTCATCTTCCCCTGTCACATCAGAAACAAAACCTTCTCTGTCTGACACCAAAGTTATCTCAGGTTTTTTGTTTGTTTGTTTGTTTGTTTTGAGACAGAGTCTCACTCTGTTTCCCTGGGTAGAGTGCCATGCATCATCATAGCTCACAGCAACCTCAAACTCTTGGGCTCAATAGATCCTCTTGCTTCAGCCTCCCAATTAACTGGGACGACAGCTGCCCACCATGATGCCCAGCTAGTTTTTCCTATTTTTAGTAGAGATAGGGTCTTGCTCTTGTTCAAGCTGGTCTCAATCTCCTGAGCTCAAGAAATCTACCCGCCTCAGCCTCCCAGACTGCTAGGATTACAGGCATGAGCCACTGAGCCTGGTGTTACCTTCCCTTTCTTCACAATAATCTCAACGCCAAGTCATCAAATTTCCTGAATTATGAATACTAGAATTTTCAAGTAGTTTCTACCTCTTTTGGATACCCAGGAGATTTTTTTTTTTTTTTTTTTTTTGTTTGGCTAAGTGGTCTTCTTTGCTTAAACATTGTTTTAAAAGTTTTAGGCTTGGCGCCTGTGGTTCAACGGGCTAAGGCGCCAGCCACATATACCTGAGCTGGTGGGTTCGAATCCAGCCTGGGCCCGCCAAACAACAATGATGACTGCAACCAAAAAATAGCCGGGCGTTGTGGTGGGCGCCTGTTGTCCCAGCTACTCGGGAGGCTGAGGCAAGAGAATCGCCTAAGCCCAGGAGTTGGAGATTGCTGTGAGCGGTGTGACGCCATGGCACTCTACCGAGGGCGATAAAGTGCGACTCTGTCTCTACAAAAATAAATAAATAAACAAACAAACAAACAAACAAATAAATAAATACAAGTTTTAGAATTGTTATGTAACAGTTGTACATATTTTGGAGGTACATGTGATATTTTGATACCTGTGTACAATGTGTAATGATCAAATCAGGGTCATTGGGCTATCTATTATTACCTCAAACATTTATCTTTTCTTTATGTTGGGATCATTATAATTCTTCTTTTTAAGTTATTTTGAAATATGCATGGATCACACTTATGGTGCATCTTAGATGGGACAAGTGAAACCTACTAAATGCAGAACACAAATGTTTTCACATAATAAATGAGAAAATCTCATGAAGATTATGTCGAACAGTTGGATGAAAATATTTCAGATTATATATGAAGCCCCCACACTGTACCCCATGATTGCACTAATGTACACAGCTGTGATTCAATAAAAAAATGCAATAAATTATTAACTGTAATTTCCCTACTGTGCTACTGAATACTAGTATTTATTCCTTCTAACTATATCTTCATTTTTCTTGAACTCAGTTTTTCCTTTATGCTTTGTGGGTAGTTCAATGCATTGACCTCATGCTAACCTCTGTTTTTTTTTTTTTTTTTTTTTTGAGACAGAGCCTCAAGCTGTCACCCTGGATAGAGTTCTGTGACATCACAGCTCACAGCAACCTCCAATTCCTGGGCTCAAGCAAGTCTCCTGCCTCCACCTCCCAAGTAGCTGGGACTACAGGCGACCACCACAACACCCAGCCATTGTGGTTGTAGCCGTCATTGTTGTTTGGCGGGCCCCCAGGCTGGATTTGAACCCGCCAGCTCAGGTGTACGTGGCTGGCGCCTTAGTCCGTTGAGCCATGGTCGCTGAGCCACCAAACTTAAAATTAATAAATGACAAATACTTGGTCTTCCTACGTCCCATTTGACCCCCTCCCATCAGTCTATTATTCCTACATAAAACATCCACAGTAAACCTGAATAAAACATA